>CM076575.1:1248369591-1248611270 GCA_034641835.2 Pinus albicaulis
ACCCACGAGCTGAGGATGATGACCGAGGGTGTTGGAAGCATTTGGTGGACATGCGACGAATGACGGTCTATGAAGTAACGAAAACCACGATGAAAGGTTATATGGGCACACCAACCGACAAAAACATCATTTGGGCTATTATGAAATGTTATCATGGTGACGTTGTGATGTTTAGGAGTGATGTGCATAAACGCATCCAAAAATGGCGAAATGTTTGCTTGGAGGTTTATAGGCTAGCGATGGTGGCAAGCTGACGTTAAGGAGGAAACATGACATCGTAACAAAATATTTATGGTAATTTAGTGGGTCAGCCTTATATGGGTCAAGCCCCACCCATGGAAGTGTTGTAGTCCTGAGATTTGGTAGATTGGCATAGCAAGTGACAAGGCAACATCAACACCAATCTTTAGAGCTCTAGGACCTAGCCTTCCTAGTCTCAAAGAGGGATCTCTCAATTGTTTGCAAAGGTGTGTGCTTGTTTGCTTTAAGGGTTTATTTTAGGCTAGTTATGAAGCATGAGTTTGTTTGATTGTTTGGTTGGACATGATGATCTAGACAACATAGATAGAAAGGAGAAATCTCTACGTCATTGGGAAATGGATTCAAGTGGAAGTTGTACCAAGTTTGTAAATGGATCAGGGGTATCATAGGAAAAATCTATCTTGGCCAGTGGATCTTCAAGTTCTTTTAGGTGAAATGAAATGGACATCAATGGTTTAGAATGACAAGTAGAAATAAGGGCAATTAAGAATCCTTAATTATATGTACTTCTCAACAAAGGGACTTAAAACATTATTTGAACATAAAGGGGCATTCCATAGATAGGGCTAACCATAAATTCTAGAAACCACACTTCAGCAAATAATAATTTCAATACAAAATTCTCCAATGAAATATAGAAGGCGAGAAGCTCATTTAACTTCTACTGATTTCACCTTGAAGGATAAGAAACCATTCAATATTCACACATGACTGCATTCATAGAAGAGGGAACTCCTAGACATCTTATATTACAGCTATAAGGACCTTGAAACCAATTATTTAAGCAAGTAAAAAGGATATGATCTGAACAGAACCTCTTTGGCAGACTTTAAACAATGGTACTTTAAAGGGAGACTTTAGAAACAGTTCTTAAGTGGCAGCAAGTAAGCAGGGAAAACCATAAATCATACTCGAGACCAATTGTATTCAAATATTTAATAAATAAACAAGCATAAGGGTTATAGAGAGCAATTAAGAATTGTCTAGAATATTTTAGCAAAATAAAACATTAAGACAGTGAATAGTAAACAGAACTAAGGTGCTTTCAAAAGACATTTCTTAGTCTAAAATTTTACTCTACTATAACAGAGAATGGTGAAACATAATGGAACAGGAAATAAAAATAACAGATTTAGAGTACTTCACCAACAGCCAAGCTCAGGGATCCAATGACAGATATTTCTCCATTGAAAAACAGATCAAGACATCCACAAGTTCCAAAACATCAATTTCCTTTCAACTTCAGCAGAAATATGTATTACTTCAAAGAGTCACCAAATGCCAACAATACAATGAGTTCCAGCGCAGTATTTATGTTGCAAATGAGGAGGTGGAACTAATCTAGGGTTTGAGAGTCATTAACTATAGAGTAAATGTATTCCTAACCTTGAAAACCATGCAAGGCATAAGGTAGGAAGATGTTCAACTACCTCTCTGTTTCAATAACTCTGTCTTAGCTTTTGATAAAAAGATAGGATAAAATATTGACTTCCAAGGCTTATCCTCATCTTTACAATAACTGTCCTGACAGTTTTAAATATTTTCTTTAGTGTAATAACTACTTGTTTGTCTTTGTAGGTAAAAAGTATGCCAAGGTGTTAGTTAGATATTTCTGAGTTTTGAGTGAAATGACTTCTCTTTGTCGATGTATTTGAGGTTTTTTTTAGCCTAAATTTACTTAAGTTAATCATTTAAACTATGTTTAAGGCCTGATTCTTCTTTATCCTTCATAACCCATCATGCTGCCTTTATTACTTTACTATTTTCTTTAAACCTCTGCTCATCAATCTTTTAACTGTGTTTTTATCCTTAATCTTCATTTAAGCCGTTAATCACTATCTGCCTTTCTTGCATAGGTGTCTTCTGTTGCTGTGCTGAGGTGTTTTGAAAGGGATTAATTCTTATAAGGCATTGATCGATCATGAATTTTTGAACCCTGGATCCCTTTCTTCTTCGCTTATAAGCCTTTCTAGATCGTCATCCAAGGCCTGTCACTGTGAACTTGAACGTGGGATGGCCCTTTGATTCAGGGCCACCATTAAACCTACAACTAAACTATAAAAAATATTAATAAAACCTTTATTCTCTGGTTTAGGATGCTAAGGTGAGTATGCGATGAGTGGTTTATGTGAGCTACAGAAGGGGATCATGCATAGGAGGTTTTATAAAAAACCAAAAGAAATTAGGGGAAATCAATAATGGCGTGAAATAGGTACAGAGCCAGAAATGCGGTTTTCACATTGCAGCAAGGGTATGGTTAGCCTTAATGCACGTGATACTGGCGCAACATGATACGTTCCGGGAAAACCAAGCTTTACAAGATCAAAAAGGCAGCACATTTTCGTGTAAAACCGTGTGATAATGATGTGAACCATTGGACTGGGGCGATCAACAAAGTGAGAACGGGCATGTATCGAAGTGGGTTTACCAGACATGGGACCGTAGTGTTGACGCTGACCAACTTGTCGCAAGTTAGGCTTGTGAAAGTTGATTTGGGACTTAGTGACTGTTGGATCAAGGATCAACTGGCTTAAATCCTATCGGGATGAAAATATGGTGGATGGTTGGCAGAGTGGAGAAAAGGAGAGAAAATAGGGCTATTAGATGTTTGACTTATCGCATTTGATTTGAGATCAATTCCAAAAAACAAGATGCAGCAAGATATATAAGGGAAAAGGAGTTTAAGATAGAGTGCGGGGAATGGTCTGGTGGAGAAAAAGAGACCAAGAGCTAAGATGAAAAAAGGGGCTGAATCTTAGCACATGGTCAGGCCCTTGGGTCATATAAAGAAAAAGGGCGGAGGGTTAAGCCCCTAGGGGCTTAAGGCCCATCTTTAGAAATGGTCGGAAAAAAGGCTAAAAAAAAGGTTTTTAGCTTTTTAAGGGATTCCGATAGGTATTTAAGAGAGTGTGTTTAACGAAGTAAAATTTTTTTATGATGGTTAAATGGTTTTTAGAGGAAATGGAGGTTTAATGAAGAAAAAATGAGTTTTATAGAGGGAAAAAGGACTGATAGAATAATAGCGGTAGAAAAGATAAAATGGGGGAATGAAATAGAGATGAAATGGTGGAAATAGTCTGAAATCAGTTCCTTTTTGAGATGTCAGGATAACTTGGAAGTTTTGAGTGAAGATTTTCAATAAATCGATAGACTTAGGATAATGAAGGCAGTGAGATTTCTAGAACTCACTGTGTTTCTACAAATATTATTTCTAGAAATATGAGATTTTCAACTTAGTCATCTTTGGATAAAATAAAAATTATTGATGACTAACAGTGGCTCCACTTGGGGAGGGAAACTATATTTTCAAGGTGTCCAGAAACTCAATTTATAAATCTTTGAGTTTCAGCAGATCAGTGCCTCATCCATTGGGCAAATTCCTTCTTTTTTTTCTTGCTGATATTTCTTTATTTTTGACAACTTTAATCAATCTGCAACATGTAATTTCTTCAAACAACACCTCTTCCTACCTAATCCTACTTGTCCTAGAATTTTTTCATCCTCTTGAGTGCATTTGAACTAGCAAACTCTTTGACATTATATTTTTGAAAATAGAAAATAAACTATCTAGTCCCATCCTTATATCTTCCAAGAGTCTAGATTAAACTGTTGAACTATTTTTATTCTCTACCTATACTACTTGACTGCCAAGATTAAACTGTTTGGAAATCTTGATTCTCTAGCTATTGATATAAAAATTTAAAGCATGGTTCAAATCAAGATTAAGCAGACTGATTAACCATGGTTGTGGCATTTGGAACAAGCTGCACACAAAATTTATTTGCATAATGTAAATCTAGAAAGACAAGGCTATGATCTGTCCTTTGTGAAGCATTCTTATCTATCTCTTTGGCTCTATTTTGAGCATGTGGAACCAGTATCTTCATATTCTCCTAATATATCCTTTCTGATAATCTAAGTCTGAAATAATCTTGACCATCATAGCTTCTACTAATATCAACATAAATTTAAAGCATGTTCACCCATGATTAGGCTAGATGACTAAACAAGATTTCATTTTGAATCACCAGTGGCATTTAGACTTGCACACTTTCAGAAAATTCTCTTTTTGGATATGGGGTTGTACTTCTTTTGAATCTGCCCTCTTTTCTTTTTCTTTTTCTTTTATTGTTTTTGTATTTTTAATGGTTTCTTTTCAAATGGGTTATGTACAATGAATAAAATACTTTGAAGCTAGGACTCTTGACAGAGGTAGTGCTTGAGCATCCTGTCATTTACAGGACCTACGAATAAGTCTTCTCCATTCGGCTCTTGCAAAAATAATGCATTATGACACTTTATAGAATGAATTATTTAGGGCCATTTTCACAAATTCTCAAATTTGCCATGTTTTCCCTTTTCTTCCCCTGTATAATCCCACTTTAGAACTATATTTCCAACTTGGAAATAATTTTCTTTAGTCCTTTTATCAAAGAATTTCTTGATGCCTTCTTGGACTGTTTGCGTTCTTTTGTACACTTCTTCTCTGGACCGCTATAAATGAATGGTCTGATTGATCCTTCTTTGTATATAATTCTCTTCATTTTGTACTTCTTATTGGAGTTTCATCACTGGAACTCATAAAGAGGTTGGGAAAACTGCATTCATGCCATAAACCAACTGATAGGGGGACATATTTATTGACTTCTTGGTGGTTAATCTATTAGCCCATAAAGCATGAACCAGTTTACGATGCCATGATTTCTAATTTTGCTCCAATAGTTTTTTGATAATATTGACAAGGCTTTTTTTGGAGGATTCAGCTAATCCATTTCCTTGAGGATAATAGGCAGTGGAATGGCCCAAAGTGATATGATATTTATAGCAGAAGTCAACCATTCTTTTAGATTTGAAGGAAGAAACATTGTCTGTGATAATTTTTGTAGGGCAACCAAATCTGGATAGTATGTTAGTTTCAAGGAACTGGATAATGATAGAATCAGTAGCATTCCTAGAAGGTATGGCTTCTATCCACTTGGAAAAATAATCAGTGGCAGTGAGGATCCATTTATGCTGGGCTGAAGAAGATGGCTGAATTTCCCCAGTGAAGTCCAAGCCCCATTGTTGAAAGGGAGCCTCAACACTGATGGGATGTAAGGGTAAAGGTATGAGTTTTCTCTAGCCATCAAAAAATTGACACTTATGGCAAGACATGACAAGTTTTTGAGTATCTAGGAAAAGGGTGGCCCAATAGTAACTAGATCCATATCTGATGATTTTATTTTTTGTGGTCTTCCAGTAAAGTTGTCCTCCACATTCTCCCTCATGTAGCTCATGCATGATTTTTCCTACATCAATCTCAAGCAGACATTTAAGAAATATTCCAACAACATTATTCCAATTTAAAACCCCATTTGATATGCAATAATTTAAAGCCTTATGTTTTAAAAATCTAGCTTTAGTTTTAGACAAAGAAGGAGGGGTATTAAAATAAAGCAGCACATATATGATATCAGCATACCAAGGTGAATTCACAAAAGTTTCTTCAATAAATGGAGCTGTGAATTCTTCTGTTTCTTCCGAAATATAAACCATATTCATATCTAGTGCTTGGAAGTTTGAATCGGCCATGATTTTTTCTAATCCCTACCCTTTGATTAGTTTGGCGGGCCTGACTTCTAAGTCATATTCTAGAATAATAGCAATCCATTTTCCCCTTTTACCATCAGGGTCTTGACTTAAAATGTCCTTAACAATAGTATGTGTGATAAAATCAATCATGTGAGAATGTCAAATGTAGACTCTAAAGTCTTTCAATGCTTTTACCAAGGCTAAGGCTTGTTTCTCCATGATGTTATATTTGAGTGGAGCATCTCTTAAGGCTCTACTAAAAAATTATGTTGGTTTTTCTTTCCCCATGATGTTCTTTTGTAGTAATACTGTAGCTATTGTATGTTTAGATGCGAAAGAAAAGATGTATAAATCTTTGGTGAAATCAGGACTGATAAGAACGGGTGTTTGAGTGAGAGCTTGTTTTACTAGTTCAAATGACTGTTAAGTGTTGAGTCTCAATTCTACATCTTTTCCATACACTTTTCTATACCTTTTTCACTCACCTGAACCTCCCAAGTTGTCAATATCATTTGCAAAAGAGCATCTAACATGGTTTTTAATTATATTTTTATGTTTTCTATTTGATTTAGATTTTTTCATTCAGCTGCGGAATCTTGCCACTTTCCGCAGCTGCTGCAACTTTCCGCAGCTATTTTGTGAAACTCTATGTTATAGGTGTCTACAGGGAAAACGAGCCACATGGGCAAGTCAGGAATGATGTGGACATGGTTCGTGTCCTATTGGTTCGAGAAAACTCATCTAAAGAAGCCGCGGTCAAAGGCATCCACATGGAAGTCAACCATAGAGTCTTACGGTGACAGGACTCTGTTCCGTGTCACGTAAAGGTTCATATGGCCGTTTCTAAGCTTGCGGAGGACAAGTTGACATCTGTACATGGCTCCATAGTCGAATTCAAGCATCCACTTCTCATAGATTTATTTTCCAACATGGCCGTGATCCTAGATCCGTGGACGTAATGGTCTACGTGTTCTACACCAGCATAAACTTTAGGAGACAGTTATATTTCTTTTGTTATATATAACGCGTTTGCATACACATATGAGTTACTCCCGATTAGTCTCTATTAATTTTATTAAGTCTGCTCTGTAATGTAATTACGCTGCCTTTGAGCCGTAATACTACCATACTGTTATGACTGCATTTTAATATAAGAAGACTCTGTTTTCCAACTTAATTCATACTTGAAGATCGTTGCCAAGGCTGGTGTAGAGGGCCCCTACTCAGATAAGGTTTTGTGCATTAGTGTATAGTTCTTATTTCATTTATTTAAAGCTCATTGTGCCATAATCCATTCACATGTTTATACATTTCATTTTTTTCATTTCTGTTTATAAACTTTCCTGCTTTCCATTTCACTTCTGTCTTTCATGTTTTATGTTGTTAATCACTGATCAGTGTTCTTGTTTCAGGTTATAGATAGGCAGCCCGGGCATTTTAATAGCTTTTTGACTAATGACATGGAATTAACATTGTTCTGCTGCTAATGTGTTTTTCTTAGTTTCTGTTTCATTTCAGTATTGCTTTGTTTAACTCAGTTTTGCTTAATTGTTTCAGTAGTTAAATTTAGATATATTAAGCTGCTCATAGCGTCTTCAGTTGCCTCCGAAAGCCACAGCTGGACTGATGGTGAGGGACTGCATTATGAAATGTGTAGTTTAGTGTTAGTTTCTTTTCTGCAAATTTAGATATATTAAACTGCTTTCATAGTATTCTTAATTGTTCGAAAGCTGAAGTGTACCGGGATCGATGGGGAGTGGGATTGTATTATGAAATGTGTAGTTTAGTATTAGTTTTCCTTCTGCAAATTTAAATATATTAAACTTCTCATAACGTCTTCAGTTGCCTCCGAAAGCCGCAGCTGGACTGATGGTGAGGGATTGTATTATGAAGTGTGTAGTTTAGTATTAGTTTCCTTTCTGCAAGTTAGAAATGTTAAATTGTGCATGACATCTTCAGTTACCTTCGAAAGCCACAACTAGACTGATGGTGAGGGATTGAATTATGAATGTATGGTTTGATATTAGTTTACTTTCTACAAGTTAGATATCAGTTACTCAAGTTTTTTATGGTTACTTCCGAAAATCATAGCTGGACTAATGATGAAGGATCAGAATATAAATTGATGTAATCTGATTTAGATTTACTTTGTTGCAATTTTGAATTTCTTTAAGGATAGTTTCTTTTTGTTTAGACAGTAGCAAGAATAGTTTAGTTTCATGCTCACTAGTTCACTGTTTTTGATTTATTAGACTTACAGCATCTTTTCATTTCAGCAGTACATTTTCATTTCCTTTCAAGTTTTGTCATTGAAAATTTCAAATTCCTTTTTAAGTTTCAAGTTGGTAAATCATTATAGGGGATATCATTTCCTTGAACAAATATAACCATACTTGTTTTCATTTTATAATTTCCATTTCACCTTAGAAAACCAAAAACGACAAAAAGTTAAGAAATAGGTTATCTTGCACATATAGTGCGCCGCACTTCATCAGCTTACGATTCCCGGATTGATAAATTAAATGCAGCAATTTAGGACACACTAAATTGACCAAACATTTTGGCGCCGTTGCCGGGGAAGTGTAACTAGGTAGCCAATTTCTTAAAAAAAAAACATAAAATCATAAAAGAAGGGAAAACTTGAGAACTTCTTGAAGTATGCTCTCCTCTTGCACCTAGTGTGATCTGGAGGATCAGAAAAGAGAGTTATTGGTTTAGTAATTTCTTAAGTATGCTCTCTTCTTGCACCTAGTGTGACCTGGAAGATCAGAAAGAGGATTATTAGCCCAACTTAAAAAAAAATAAAAAATAAAAATTAAAAAAAAAAATGACATGCATAGAGCAAGAGATTCTAGGGGAAGGTTTATAGCTAAAGCCAAGAGTTCGATTTTCACAACTCCATCTTCTTCAAGGCATAGACCAGATTCACCACCATCTACCCCTAGCCTTAAGATTTTTGGAATTCAAGGAACAACTGAATTAGAGGATTCTCCTATACCACCTACTCAATCCCATTTAGAAAACAAAGAGACTTTCTCTCATTCTCCCTTGGTAGAAAAACTAGAGGACTTTAAGGACTCTAAAGAAACTATCATGGTGGAGGAAGTAATAGATGGAGGTAGAGGTAGAGGTAGAAGAAGAGGAAACAATGGAGACAACAATGGTGAAGGAAATAATGGTAGAAATAGGGAAGGAGACAACTTGTTTGGATTCCCTATAGTTGATGAGGAAACTCATGCAACAATGAAAAATATCTCACCATCTATCCTCCCTAACTTTTATGGATTGCGAAGTGAGGACCCTGAAACATTTCTGTTTGAGTTTGAAGTTGTGTGCCGAACCTATGACTATATGGAAGATTCTCAAAAACTCAAACTGTTTCCTTCAACTTTGAAAGGATCTGCTTTGAAATGGTTCATGGGATTAACCACTCAATCTATTAGGACTTGGAATGATATGAAACAAAAAATTTTGGATAGATACTTGGACTATTGTAAGCCCACCAATCACAAGGATGAGGTATTCAAGATGATGCAAAAAGAAGATGAAAATTTGGAAGACTTACTTGAAAGATTTCAATACAACTTGAAAAGAGCAAAGATGAGCAACTTAGATGATGAAACCTTGAAATATTAAAAGCCATTAGAGATGAATGGATAGATATTTTAAACATGATGGGGAAAGGAGATATTTCTCAACTCCCACTTCGTGACATAACAGAACTATGTGTCCATCTCTCAAGAGGAAAATCTAAAACAGGAAAAGGGCCTAGGGATCCTTCTCTTATTAGGGCTAACAAATCTGCAACTGGATCAGTAAGTAGGGCAGAGATTGGTAATATGCTTGATGAGTTCAAAACTGATATCTTAGGGAGCTTTAGTGAACAACTAGACACCCTTAAAATCCAAAACAAGCAGAAAGCAGAAACAGATGCTTTAGCCATCTTTTGTCCGAAATGTAGGAAGAAACATGCTTTAAGGGAATGTCCCTTGGATGCAAAAGTTGTAGAAACATGTATGATTTGCTCAGAGAATCATGAGATCAAGTATTGTCCTTCAATTCCTGGACTCAAAGCTGTTTTTCAAGAAGACCCAAATTCAGTAGAATCTCTCTGTTTTGTTGCAAGAAGACCTTGGCAGGGACAACAAACTCAAGGGTTTAACAACCCTATGAATTTTCAAACCCCACCAAATTGAAATCCTTGGCAACAACCTTGGCCCCAACATCAGAATCCATATCAGCCATGGGTACAAGGGATGCAAAATCCTTATGGGAGATTTGCTCAATTTTATCAATATCCTCCATCTTTTCAAAATCAACAAGCTCCACAACTTCCAAACCCAAATCCACAACTTTCATTGCTATTTCCACAACAACAACCGTCTCAACAAAATCCAAATCCTCAACTCATGCTCCCATACCAACAAAAGACAAATCAACTTCCAGCTCAGCCATTGCCAAATCCTAATAATAAGAATCCTCAGAACACCTACATGGTAGAAGGACAACAATTTCCTACCTATATTATTGTTCCTCTCAACGATGTACAACTCAGATCTGGTAGAGTTTTAGAAAAACCTTCTATAGATATCCAAGAGCAAGATACCTCTGAGGAGGATTCTCTTCAAGTCAATAAGGGTTCTGAGGAAGAATCTCTTCAAAATTCAAATATTCAAAAAGAAAAAGAAAATTTAACACCCACAACTCCTATAGTTGAGCAACCTGCATCTTCATCTACACCTCCTTTTCCTGAAAGACTACAAATTGATGAGGGGGTGGAAAAACAAATCTTGTTGCCTAACTATGACTTTCTAGATGAATTGAAGAATGTTTGTATCAAGATTCCCTTGCTACAAGCCATTCGAGAGATTCCTATTCTAGCAAAAACAATAAAGGAGTTGAGTTTCAAAAGACCAGGAAGGAAACTAAAAGACACAATAAGAATCCACCTGGTAGGAAAAATTGCAGATATTATGATGGGAAAAATTACCATGTAGAAGTATGTAGATCCAGGAAGTCCAATTTTCAAGACACATATAAATGGGATAGAAATTCCAAACACATTGATTGACTTAGGGGCTGCTATTAACATTATGAGTAGACAGACTATGGACCAGCTAAAACTTCCTAACCTTTTTTTTACACCTACTTTACTGCAACTTGCAGATCGATCAATTATTAAACCAGATGGTGTATTAGAAGATATTTCAGTCTCCTTAGATTCTTGGGAATATCCAGTAGATTTTATGATTTTTGACTCCCAAGAGTAATCTAGGAGGGCACCCACTTATCTTAGGAAGACCTTGGCTAGCCACAGCTGATGCTTTCATTAGTTGTAGATCTGGGGATATGTACATTTCTAATGGTAATTCGACAAAGAAATTCAATTTGTATCCTCCAGAAAAAGCAATCATAGAAGTAGGAGACAATGAATGGGTTGATGATGAGGACACTATACAACCTGTCTTTACCATTTCTGAAATCAGTGAGGATAGTCAAATTCTGAACACATTAGAAAATTTTGAGACATCTTCATAATATGACCCCACACAATTTCAGTTGGAATCTGACATAGAATATTTATCATCAAGAAAAATGTCTCTTTACTCTATGGAAGAGTTTGGTAGTTCTACTATTGAGATTTTTCCAGGAAAAACATTGAATATCAACAAACATATGGAAAAATCACAACAAGAAGAACTAACCAAAATCTTGCAAAACAATTCTGCTGCATTTGCATGGGAGTATACTGACATGAAGGGTATTGATCCTAAGACTTGCATCCATCACATCTATATTGAGGAAAACAGTAGACCAATCAGACAACCTCAAAGAAGGATGAATCCAAATCTTAGGGAGATAGTGAAAGAAGAGCTCCAAAAACTTCACAATGTAAACTTCATTTATCCAATTTCAGATAGCCGATGGGTTTCTCCTTTGGTTATAGTACCTAAAAAGAATGGTAAATGGAGGGTATGCATTGATTACAGGGAATTGAACAAAGCAACTTTGAAGGATCACTTTCCTTTGCCTTTTATTGATCAGGTATTAGATACATTAGTAGGTAAAAAGTACTTTTCATTTTTGGATGGTTTTAGTGGCTATAATCAAATTCAGGTAGCACCTGAAGATCAAGATAAGACCACATTTACTTCTCCATGGGGAACTTTTGCCTACCGAGTGCTTCCTTTTGGGTTATGTAATGCACCAGCAACATTCCAAAGAGCAGTACTAGGAATTTTTTCTGATCTAATCCATGATTGTGTAGAGGTTTATATGGATGATTTTACAGTTTATGGTAATTCATTTGAAGAGGCATTAGAAAATTTGGAAAAAGTTCTTATAAGATGTAAAGAAACAAACCTTTCATTAAGCCATGAAAAATGCTTTATGATGTTTACTGAAGGGATTGTTTTAAGACATCATATTTCAGGAGATGGGATTAAGGTTGATAGATCAAAAGTTGAAGTCATCTCCAAGTTGCCTATTCCAAATTGTCAAAGAGATGTTAGAAGTTTTCTAGGATTTACCGGTTACTATAGAAGATTTATAGAAAACTTCACTAAAATAGCATCTCCACTCTTCAAATTGCTTACAAAAGACTGTGAATTTAAATGGGATCCTGATTGTCAATCAGCTTTTGAAACTTTGAAAACAAGAATATCTGAAGCACCTATCTTGAGAGGACCAAATTGGAAACTCCCTTTCCACATTTCTACGGATGCTTCAGATACAGCTCTAGGAGCTGTGTTGGGTCAAAAAGATTTAGTTCCTTATGCCATTTATTATACCAGTAAAAATTTGACTCCCACAGAGTTGAACTATACTGTGACTGAAAAAGAGTTTTTAGCTGTTGTTCATGCAATTAATAAGTTTAAACATTACATAACAGGCTATGAAACTTTTATTCATACTGACCATTCTGCAATTAGATATTTAATGAACAAACCTGTTACTAATGGCAGAGTGACAAGATGGCTCTTACTTTTGCAAGAATTCAATATTACCGTGTTGGATAGACCAGGAAAACAAAATACAGTAGCTGATTTCTTGTCTAGGATTCAGAATACTAAAGAAGATTCTCCTGTAGAGGATAAGTTTCCTGATGAATACTTGTTTGCAGTAACTATTAAGACTCCTTGGTATGCAGATATTGCTAACTATTTGGTTACAGGGAAACTGCCTTTACATTTATTTCCAAGTGAAAAACGAAAAATTATTCAGGAGAGTTCAAAATATTCATGGATTTCTAACGAATTGTTTAAAACAGGGCCAGATCTTGTGATCAGAAGATGTGTCAGGGAAGATGAAATGCCTGATATTCTTAAGGCATGTCATGATGAACCATGGGGCGGACACTTTGCAGACAAAAGGACGGCCTATAAAATCCTCTCTTTAGGATATTATTGGCCTTCCCTCTTCAAAGATGCAAAACAATATGTCAAAAGGTGTGACAGCTGCCAAAGAGTAGGGAAACCTACCCTTTCAAATGAAATGCCATTACAACCACAGGTACTCATTGAACCCTTTGAAAAATGGGCTTTAGATTTTATTGGACCTATTAATCCACCATATAAGCAGAAGAAGTATATATTGGTTTGTACTGATTATGTTACTAAATGGGTAGAAGCCAAAGCATTAGTATCTGCTACTGAAAATTCAGTTATTCATTTTCTTTATGAGGATATTTTTACTCGCTTTGGTGTTCCAAGAGAAATTGTGACAGATCAGGGGAGCCAATTCACATCCAACTTGGTGGAGAAATTGATGGAAGAATACAAAATCAAGCACAGAAGATCTACTCCTTACCATCCGCAAGCAAATGGTCAAGTGGAGTCTACAAATAAAGTTCTTAAAAGTATCATCACCAAAACTGCTCATCTACATAGAAGAGATTGGGCAGAAAGGCTTCCTGAAGCCTTGTGGGCCTGCAGAACTACATGGAGAAATAACAACGGGACATTCTCCCTATGAACTTGTTTATGGGAAAGAAGTCCTTGCTCCCCATTGAGTTCCAAGTCGAGACCTTCAAGATAGAAGTTCAATTGGGGATGAATTTATCGAAAACCCAAAAGCATAGAATGAAGCGATTAAATGAGCTAGATGAGATCGGACGAAGGCAATTTTAGGCAGTCTAGTTCAATATCAAAGAAGCTAAATGGCATGACAAGTACATCAAAGAAGAAGAAGTTTCGAAGGAGAGATTGGGCATTGTTATTTGATTCCAAGTTTAAATATTTTCAAGGAAAATTTCGGACTCATTGGCTTGGGCCATATGAGATTGACAAGATCTTTAACGATGGAGCGGTAAGAATCAAGACCATTGATGAAGTTTTAAAAACTCCTCTTATTGTGAATGGCCTGAATTGAAAATCTATCATAAGCCACTCTCAAAAAATTTTTAAAAATGTTTCAGAAAATTTTGCAATGGAAATTTTGATACGAGAAAGAATTCTTCTTACCCACCAGCTAGCACTGTTCTGCCGGTTAAAAAAAATAAAATAAAAATAAAATAAAATTGTATAAGCACGAAAACCAATCAGCGATTGTAGGTCTTCGCAATATAGGGTGAAAATCAGGAACGCCTGACACTCTATATTTTCCAAAAAAAAAATCTCTCTTTCATTTCACAAGTTTTGTGATCACCCATTCCACTTCATTCCACTTCATTTCACTCCATTCCACTTCATTTTATCTATTTCATTCCATTTCACCAATAAAATTCTTTTTCATAACCATTTTCATCTAGTCATTTGTCATCCGTTCATTTTCATTCACCCAAATAATAAATACGTGTCGATTTTGGTGACACCGATTTCTAGCGACTGACGATTCCCACCTTTGACTACCACTATGTTTTTCAAAAAGAATGTACAGCCATATGTTATTTCCATAATCATGAAATCAAATGTAGGTATGAGGACCAATTATGAAGACATGGAGCATTCAAGATATCAATGAGGAGCAAATAATTGAAGACCAAGGAAAAATGGAAAGAATTCCAAGGTATGAGTAAAAATTTATTTCAAATAGCATTTAAAACACATTTTTATATAGTTATAAACCATAAGCTCCATTATGTACAATGATTGTATTGAAAAACTCCGTAACCACTCCATGATCTCTGTACAATCCTCCCACAATCCTTGCATTCATTCTCAAACGGTTCCATAATTAAACCTCTGATCTTCACTCATACTCTGATATTCCACCTGTGACAATGAAACGTAGTTGATTTGTCTGGTTTCTTCAGTATAAAATCTGTGTATACCAAGCTAGCGTGCTTAAAATTTATTTTGTAGCCACCAAATTTCAAACAACTGGGATGTGTTATACTCTTCCTATTGTTCTATTAAATCACAGTAGTATCTCTATAGTGCTCAACCCCTTCTCACTTAGCTTCATTCTTTGTTACCTTCTGATCTGTATACCTCTCTGATATCTACCACCTCTGATCCTTCGTGCTCATTTTGTTATTAAGTAGTCTAAGCATTGAACCTTCCTCACGCAGGCAAGTTTTTAAAAGAACAGAAAGAAGGATGGGTAAATTGTTGAGAGCAGAACTAGAGGGACCTAAATTCATGGAAGGATACCCGCAAGTCAGGGGATATATTGAAGAAGGCAAAGTGGCTGCGGTTTATCCAAAATTTTAGAGGCTACCATAAAGAGGTGACAAAAGCGTTTGCAAGATCTTTCAATGGCCTGGAGGTAGAGATTGGAGACCTTAAGTTTACAGTGAATGAGGCATCTATAGCATCTGCCACAGAACTTCTTCAAGAGGGTGAACGTTGGTTTAAGAACAAAATCATTAATGATGAAGCCTGGAGAGTGATTCTACATAACCCAGGTATGGACATAACTATTTTTAAAAGAGATTCCTTGTTCATGCTTTGGAAAAGGAATGGGCTACTTCTTTGCTAGTTGTTCAAAAATACCTCACACCTTGAAGGCGTTTTCCATTTTGGGTCCGTGTATATGTACCATACCAATTCTTGATGAATTTTCTAGATAACCAGACCCTCAATCTGCCATACTTTTTATTAAATAGTTTGAAGAAGATGTATGTGACTGTTCAGAAGCATTTAGGGGATGTAGAACCACATCTATATCACCATGGTCTTGTGAAAATTTTGATTGAAAAGCAGTTAAAAGAGAACAAGGACACATGGGAACAATTTTTGATCAGAAATTTCTTTGAAGAACCCCAAGAAATTCCTGAAGGTATCACATCAAGAAGGAGTAGGAGAAAAAGAAAAAATGATGAAACTCAAAGTACTCCTACTACTACAATTGAAAGAACTAGTAGGGAAGAGAGATTTTCAAAAAGGAAGAAGAAAGAAACCAAGGGTAAAAAGCCAATAACATCAAAAGAGAGAAAAAGTATTGAGGCTATACATCAAACCCCTTCTTCCGAAGAAGAAGATCATCAAGTGTTACCTGAAATATTGGTTCATCTTCAAGAACAGTTATCTATAGCCAAGAAGAAAGAGAAAGGAAAACAAAAGCAAAAAGACAGTGGTCCACAGCGTGTGAGAAGAAGTTCCAGACTTAAGGGGAAATTGAGGAAAACACAAATGAAGGGTCCTCTTTTTATCGATTTGGGAGAAGAAACATCTGAACAATCCCTAGCTGACCATAGTCCATCTCACTCTCAGTCAGTTAGTGAACCTGATTCATTTCATTCTCAGTCAGACATTGAACATAGTCCATCCCATTCTCAGCAAGATGTTGATGTGAACCCTTCTCAGCCAGATTTTGAAGACAAATCTCCTTCACGGCATTTTGGGGACAGCCCAATAAAAAAGACACCTGATATAGACCCCGGACGACAAGAGGTATGATTATATAGAATCTTTAGAAAAAGGCCCCTACGAGGTCCCGAGTACTTCGTCCATTCGGCCTCACATATCACAAAATGATCTAGTCGATCAACAAAATAGGAAGTCTTTGAGCTAGAGCTTTTAAACAGACACATTAAAAATGAAAATGAGACATTTAAGGAACAAAGCAAATTGGAAAAATCATTCATGATAATACCATGCTACATGCAGATATGTGAGGGAAAGAACGAAGAAAAGAAAAGAAATGCCAGCAGAAAAGTTACTTGAAACCAACTGGTTAATATCAAATTTAGATGCTTAATGAAGAACCATAGCTGTAAGCGGCCTGAGGAGAAGAACAGAGAGGGTGGATCTGACTGGTTGAAGTGATAAAGGCATATGGCATGAAGAAGAAAGTTATCAAAATTTTGGTTGCATGAGGACATGCAACACCTTCACAGTGGGGGTATGTTGAGTCTCAAATCTGCATCTTTCCTATACACCATTCTAGACCTTTTTCATTCACCTAAACCTTCCAAGTTGTCAATATCATTGTATATTAATTGCAAAAGAGCATCTAAAATAGTTTTTAACTATATTTTTTGTTTGTTGTTTGATTTATATTTTTGCTCATTTAGCTGCGGAATCTTGCCACTTTTCGCAGCTGCTGCAACTTTCCGCAGCCATTTTGTGAAAGTCTATGTTACAAGTGTCTTCAGGTAAAACGAGCCACATGGGCAAGTCAGAAATGATGTGGACATGGATCATGTCCTATTGGCTCGAGCAAATTCATTTAAGGAGGCTGTGGTCAAAGGTGGCCAAGTGGAAGTCAACCGTAGAGTCCCACGTTGACAGGACTCTGTTTCTCATCACGTGAAGATTTGTATGACCGTTTCTAATTTATGGGAGACACATCAACACCTGTACATGGATCCATAAGCCGAATCCAACTCCACTCTTCATATATTTAGTCATCACTGCGGCCATGATGCTGGATCTTTGGACATGATGGTTTACGTGTCTCTATCAGCACAAACTTTAGGGAATTAGTTATATTACCTTTGTTATAAATAACGCGTTTGCATACGCATATTAGATTAGCCTCCAGATAGCTCTGTAATGTAATTACGTTGCCACTGTGCCGTAATATCACCTCTCTGTTATGACTGCATTTTAATATATAAGAAGACTCTGTTTCCAAGCGTAATTCGTACTTGAAGGCTGTTGCCAAGGCTGGTGCAGAGGGCCCCTGCACACGCTGAGGTTTTGTGCATTATTGTATAGTTCTTGTTTTTATTTCTTTAAGCTCATTGTGCCATAAGTTATCCATGTGTTTATACATTACATCTTTCATGGTATTTATGCTTCATCTCTGTTTATAATCTTTCATGCTTTACATCTTACTTCTGTCCATAATCTTTCATGTTTTATGTTGTTGTTAACTGATCAGTGTTCTTGTTTCAGATTACAAATAGGCAGCCCGGGCATTTGCATAACCTTTTGACTAATGACATGGAATTAATATTGTTCTACTACTAATTTACTTTTCTTAGTTTCTGTTTAATTTCAGTACTGCTTTGTTTATTTCAGTCTTGCTCATTTGCTTCAGTAGTTAGATTTAGATATATTAAATTGCTCATGACATTTTCAGTTACCTCTGAAAGCCATAGCTGGACTAATGGCGAGGGATTGAATTATGAATGTGTAGTTTGATATTAGTTTACTTTCTGCAAGTTAGAAATATTAAATTGCTTATGACATTTTCAGTTACCTCCGAAAGCCATAGCTGGACTAATGGCGAGGGATTGAATTATGAATGTGTAGTTTGATATTAGTTTACTTTCTGCAAGTTATATATCAGGTTACTCAAGTGGTTTATGGTTACCTCCAAAAACCATAGCTAGACTAATGGTGAGGGATCAGATGATAAGTTGATGTAATTTGATTTAGATTTACTTTGTTGCAACTTTTGGATTTCTTTAAGCATAGTTTCTTTTGTGTTTGAACAGCAGCAAGGATAATGAGTTTCATGATCGGTAGTTCATTGTTTATTTGACTAGAGTAGTGATGAAATTTCATTTTCTTTGAAGAATTAATTTTTTCATTGTGTGTTTTAAAATTATTTTGAAGTTTGGAAAATCATTAGAAAGACATTGTTGTCTTGAATATTTGTCTCGATACTTGTTTTTTCAGAATTTCATAAAAAATCCAAAAACGACCAAAAAGTAAGAGATAGGTTATCTTGCACATATAGTGCGCCACACTTCATCAGCTTACGAATCCCGGATTGATAAATTAATGTAGAAATTTAGGACACACTAAATTGACCAAACACCAGGTTTGAAAGATAATTTGTTTTCTATTTCATGTTTGGAAGATAAAGGAGATAGAGTATATTTTGTTGATGGAAAAGTACTTGTGTGGAAAAAGGGCTCAAGTATAGATTCTACTAGAGTAATTAGAGTTCATGAAGGAATGTTGTATAAACTATTGAAAAAACCCGCTTAAGCATTAATACATAATGATATCAATCCATGTGATATTTTGCATAGAAGAAATGTTAACCTTCACTATATATATTTTCCAACTTAAAACAAAATCGTTCCAGGTGTCCCATATTTGTAGGTAGAACATGAAGAAGTTTGTAAATGATGTGCGCTTGGAAAGAATGTCAAGAACCCCTTTTAAAGTAGCAATAGTGGGTCAATGGAAATTTTGGATCTACTTCATTTTGATGTGTGGTCCAATTCCAGTGAAATATCTTGGAGGCTCTTTGTACTATATAAGATTTCATGATAACTTCTCTCACAAGTCATGGATCTACTTCATGAAGACAAATGATAAATAATTTAACAAGTTTAAGGAATTTAAGGATGAAGTGGAAAAATTGAAGGGAAAAAAAATCGATATCCTGAGATTTGATAATGGAGGAGAATATACTTCCAAGGATCTCATTTCATTTTGTAAAGAATATGGGATTAAGAAGGAGTTTATAATACCTTAAAATCCACAACAAAATGGTTTTTCTAAAATAAAGAATAGAACCATCAAATAATCTGTTAAGGAAATGATGCATGATCAATACTTTCCTATGTTTCTATGGAGCGAAGAATCTATGATATATGTCTACATTCAAACTAGAAGTCCTTATCGAATTTCAAAAGACAAGACTCCCGAAGGAGCATTCACCGGAAAAAAACTACAAGTTGGTCATTTGAGAATATTTGGTTTTCCAGTCTATATCTATGTACCCGAAGATAAGGGAAATAAGATAGAGCCTTCAGGAAAGAAAGGAATATTCATTGGATCCAATGAGTCATCAAAGGCCTATAGACTCTATATTCTATGACAGAAACAAGTTGAAGTTAGCAAGGATGTGAACTTTGATGAAAATATTTCCTATTATAAATATAAACAAGTTCCCATCGATTTTGATGAGGACAAAGAACATGAAGCTCCCAAGGAAGAAATTCCTATTCCATCCAATTCTATAGAATATCTCATAGACCCCTAAGAATATCCAGAAGGGCCTAGCTATCCAATGGACCGAGTTGTTGTTCTTGAAATCTAGAAAATGCCAACTTGGCTATTATCCACTTTGCTGGAAGGAGAAGGACATGCAACAACATGTGGCACATTTAGGGAAAGAAATAAACCTACGAGGTATTCTGGATATGCAACATTAATGACCAATATTATTGATTTTGAACCTTCCACCTTTGAAGAAGCAACTAGCCAGCAAGTTTGGAAGGATGCATTGTTGGATGAACACAAATTGATTATGAAGAATGATGTATGGGAGATTGTGGTGAGACCAAAGGTAAAGTCAGCGATGACCTCCAAATGGGTATACAAGATCAAACATATAGTGGATGGAAGCATTGGAAAATACAAGGAAATATTTGTGGCTAGAGAGTTCTCCTAGAAAGAGGGAGAAGACTGCGGTGATAAATTCACTTTGGTTTCCAAGTACTCTACCATTAGATCTATTATTTTTGTTGCTTCTTCTATGTGTTGGAATTCAAAAAATATGGATGTAAATACTGCTTTCCTCAATGCATGATTGAGGAATAAGTGTACATAGAACAACCTCAAGGTTTTGAGGTTCATGGAAGAGAGTCTCACTTTTGTAGATTGAATAAAGCCTTGAATGGAATTAAGTAAACACTTAGATCCTAGTATTCTCAAATTGATAACTACCTGACATGACTTGTTCTCTCTAAAAGTGATGTTGATCCAAATTTGTACATCAAGGTTGAGTTGAATGAACCTATCATTCTGTTAGTGTATGTTGATGACTTATTTATGACAGTTATGGAGCATCTTATTATTCAATGTAAGGGGGAGTTGGCCTCTGAATTTGATATGAAGGATCTTGGATTGATGCACTACTATTTGGGGCTAGAGGTATGGTAGAAGCCTTGTGAAATATTCCTTGGTAAAGAAAAATATATCATCAAGATCTTGCAGAAGTTTGGAATGATGGAATGTAAATCGATGAATACTCCCATGGTGAAAAATTTGAGAAAGTTGAGAGACACTAAGTAATATTTGAAAGATCCATCCATGTACCAAAACCCGATTGGCTCACTGATGTATTTGGTTAATACGAAGCTGAACATTTAATTTTCATTGAATACTTTAATCCAGTTCTAGGTGCAATCAATATATGATCACTGGATTGCAGCAAAGCATGTTTTGAGATATTTGCATGGTATAGTTGATTATGGTTTGAGATAGTTATCAAAAGGTGATATACAACTTCAGGGTTATACAAATAAAAATTGGTTAGGGAGTGCTGAAGATAGAAAGAGTACATCCAAAATTTTATTCAGTTTGGGATCTACTATGATTTCATGGATGATGAAGAAGAATACATCTGTTGCACTCGTCATTTCCAAGTAATAATTTACTTTATACGGTTTAGTGAGTTGTGAAGCAATACGGCTTCAAAAGTTACTTGAATGACTATTTGATCAGGTGATAGAATTAACCATGATATATTATGATAATAAAAACTGTGTGAATATGACAAAGAATGTATTTTTCCATGACCGGTAAAAGAACATCAAGATCGAGTACCAATTTATCCATGACATGGTGCAGAAGGGAGCAGTGGAGCTCCAATATGTTTTTACCGATGAGATTATAATTGATTTAATTACAAATCCTGTGTCTAGAGAAAAGTTTTTATACTTTATGAACAAGCTTGCACTTGTTGAGAATGCCTCTCTTAGTGAGAAGGAGTGCTAATGAGATAACATCATGGATTAACATTCTCCCCATGTCAAGTATATTGACACAAATTAAGAAGAATTGTCCGAGAAAGGATATTCATATCGTGTCTAGTATGTTTACCTGAATGAGGAAGAATGATATTGGAGAATCAAGTTTGTTTAGCATAAGGCCTGGAATTACTCAGTTAGAGTGTGGCTTTTGGAGATTCACCATGTCTCAAATATATTGACCTAAATAATGGTGAACAAGGACTATATTGGATACCATGTATTAGGTACCGAAACAAATTATAGTGACTAGTTGATGTTAAATGATGTACCATGTATCTGAAGTACTAACTAAGATTATGGTGAGGATATACCATAGGTCTAAGGTACGGCTTTGAATTATGGTAACCTATTACTGCTATTGAATTAGCATGTGTGTTGTGTAACCAGCTCCAAAAATAGAAGAAAAGAGAGATCAACGCCTTAGAAATAAGCCACTTCGAGAGGGAAACCTCCAATACATTACATAAATGAACAATTCTTGGATGATACAAATGAACAAAACCTCCTTCTATATATAGGAGTCCATGGGGCCACAATATAATCCTAGTGGGGCCACAATGTAATCCTAGCTGACCTAACAATAATAATTTAAGGGCACAATAATAACAATATGGGGGTTATAGGGGTACAATAATAACAATAAGGGGGTTACACTAACAACAGTAAGGGACTATACTAGTAATATAGGGACCTAACATGCCCCTCTCCTTCAAAAAAGTATTTTCCTCAACAATTGAGTAGCTCTGGGTGCTTCTGTATAAAATTATCATGCTCCCATGTAGAATCTTCAGTGGGTAAGTTCTTCCACTTGATGAGATACTCTGAAATTGATCGATTTCGTAGCTATCGAGTTCTTGTTTCTGTGACTGCTTCAGGTTCCAATATGGGTTTTCCTTCCTCATCAAGTTTTGGCAATATTTTTTGAACTGGAAGTTTGTCCCCTATAACCTTTTCTAAGCATGAAACATGGAAAACTGGGTGCACTCACGAAGAAGTAGGAAGCTCCATTTTGTATGCCATAGTACCAATCTTTTGCAAGACCTTTTAAGGACCATAGGACTTTGGAAATAATTTATTATCCTTCTTAGCTTGCTTGAGGGACATTTTTTTGTATGGTTGTAGCCATAAAAATGCCCAGCCTCCCACATCAAAACTTCTCTCATTGCGTTGTTGATCTGTCTGTTGTTTCATTCGATTTTGTGCCAAATTTAGGTTATCCTTTAAGAGTTGGAGAACTTCTTGTTGATGCTCGATGTGATCCTCCACTGCTTGAACCCTAGAATTTTCCCTTAAATAAAATGTGATGGACGGTGGATGATATCCATAAAGTGCCATAAATGGCGTCATTTTTGTTGCAATATGGATGGAAGTGTTATACCACCATTCGGCGAGAGGTAACCACTTGACCCATTTTTCTTGCTTATTAGATATAAAACAATGAAGATATCCTTCCAAAAATTTATTCACTATCTCTGTTTGACCATTGGATTGAGGATGATAAGATGAGCTATGAGCTAGTTTAGTACCCAAACAAGAAAATAATTCTGTCCAAAAATTTCCTGTAAAAATGGGATCTCTGTCACTTACAATAAACTTCGGCTTTCCATGTAGCTTTTGAATTGTTTCCATAAATGCAGTAGCAAATGTAATCACTTTAAATGGATGAGATAATGCACAAAAGTGTGCATACTTGGTAAGTCTATCAACTACCACCATGATGACACTCATTCCTTCAGACTTAGGTAAACCTATGATAAAATCCATTGAAATCTCCTCCCAACATTGAATTGGAATGGATAAAGGTTGTAGAAGACTCGGGGTCTTAATTGTCTCAACTTTATTTTGTTGGCAAACCAAACATTCCGCCGCAAAATTTTGAATATCAGATTTAAGGCCATCCCAAAAAAATTCTTTCTTCACCCTGTGGTAAGTTTTTAAAAATCCTGAGTGTCCTCCTAAAGGAGAAGTGTGCAATTCCAAAATAATATTTTGTTTTAGTTGGAAATTCTTGCAAATATATAAGCGATCTTTGTAACATAAGGAATCATTTTTCCAACTAAATGTATTAGATGTACTAGGATCTTGCTGCAACTTTTGAATGAGAGTCCACACTTCTTTTTCCTTCTTCCATTCATCCCTTGCTTCAGTTATCCAATCTGGTTGGATAATTGAAATGGCACAAAGAAATGCTTCCACCTCTTCATCCTTTCTTGAGAGCGCATCTGCAAAAAACATTTAGCTTCCCTTTTTGTAAATTATTTCAAAGTCATAACCCAACATATTTGTCACCCATTTTTGTAGCTCTTCTGAAGATATTCTTTGTTCGAAAAAGCTTTTAAGACTATCATGATCAGTTTTTACCTTGAAGTGTCTTGCCATTAGGTAAGGTATCCATTTCTTTAGTGCATGTAGTATTGCCAACATTTCCTTCTCATAAATAGCTTTTTGTAAATACTTTCCTTTGATTGAACGACTTTCAAAAGCAATGGGTCTTCCTTCTTGCATTAAAATAACACCAATTCCATTTCCTGAGGCATCACATTCCACAATAAAGGTTTTGTGAAGTCTGGCGTAGCTAAGACTGGTGCTAGGCACATTTCCCCTTTAAGATGTTCAAAGGCCTTAGTTGCTTCAGGAGTCCATGAAAATGCATCTTTCTTCAATAATGTTATTAGAGGTGCTGTTATTCTCCCACAATTCTTAACAAACTTGCGATAATACCCTGTTAACCCGAGAAATCCACGCAACTGCTTTATGGTTGTGGGGACTTTCCATTCCTTAATGGCTTTAATTTTGTTAGGGTCTACCTTAACACCCTCGTGAGATACAATATGACCCAGATATTCCACCTCTTGTACTCCAAAGAAAAATTTGGATGTTTTTGCATATAATTGTTTCTCCTCCAATAGTTTGAGCACCTTGTCAACATGTTGAACATGATCCTTCCAAGACCTTCTGTAGATTAGTATATCATCAGAAAATACTAGCACAAATTTTCTAAGGAAGGGTTTGAAAATGAAATTCATCAACCCTTGAAATGTAGAAGGTGCATTGGTAAGGCCAAAAGGCATGACCAAAAATTCAAAATGAACCTCATGAGTTTGAAATGTTGTTTTCGGAATATCTTCAGTATTCATTCTAATTTGATGATATCCTGAACGAAGATCCAAGTTGGTAAAATAAATTGCTCCATGTAATTCATCCAATAATTCATAAATCACAGGAATGGGAAATTTATCTTTAATAGTGAGCTTATTGAGCTCCCTATAATTGGACACATGAGCCATGATCCATCCTTCTTGTGCACCAATAATATTGGAGCAGAGAAAGAACTTTGACTAGGTTGAATTATAGCAGCCTCTAACATTTCTGCAATCATACGTTCAATTTCACTCTTTTGGACATAAGGATATTAGTAAGGCCGGATGTTTGGAGGAACACTTCCCCGAATCAAATGAATAGCATGATCATGATCATGAATAGGTGGGAGTCCTTTGAAAGTATCAAACACCTTGGAATGATTTTCCAAGACTCTTTGGAGATCTGGAGAAATAAATGATTTTTATGTTGGAACTTCTAGTGAGCATAATTGTGCAATTACGCCTCGTTGTTATTTCTGCAGAAGCTTTGTCATGACATTAGAGCTTATTATCTTTCCTGGCTTCCCTGTGATACCTCGTAATTCAATTTCCTTTCCTTTCGAAAAAAATTTCAAGAAAAGTTCTCGAAAATTAAAAGCTACCATCCCCAAATATTGTAACCATTGTACTCCTAGTACGACATCAACACCTCCCATTGAGATGGAAAGCATTGGACTATTCAATACATATTCCCCCATGGATAGCTTGAGATTAGGGCATTTTCCAGAGCAATTTATAGTTCCTTCTAGGGTTGCTTCCTGGTGTATATCCTCTTCTTTTGAAGTTTCTTGTTCATTTTCTTCCTCCTCTTCACAATCTATGTAAAACAATTTCTTCTCAGCACACTTATGACCTTTAGTGTATTTTCTATCACAACTGTAGCAAAGCCATTTTGCTCTTTTTTCTTCCAATTTTTGTGGTGTCAACCTTGTAGGTTGTGGAAGTCTAGGAGTAGCAACATTTCCATCTTTATAGATGTGAGTGGTAGGCTTCCTTGTCGCCATAATTTTACATTCAATTTTTCTTGCCAACTTGAATGCCTTCTCTAATGAATCCGGTTCCCAAACACGAACTTCATGTTGGATGTTATCCTTTAAAGTCCCTATGAAGACATCAATATTTTGTTCCTCTAGAATATCAGTTACCCTTATATTCAACTTTTGGAAGTCCTCAATGTGCTCCGCCACTAAACCCTTTTGTTTGAGATTGATCAATTGGCTAAAGAAGGTGTTGCTCTTTGTATCCTCATAATGTGCTATCTTTTCCTCCGTAAAAATTGACCAAGTGACATTTTTTTTACGGGAAAAAACCCATTGATACAATACAAAGGTATTTTTTTCTAAATGTAAAGTTGCAATGCTTACCTTTTATGTGTTTTTCACATTATTGAGATCAAAATATTGCTCCATCTATAGTATCCATGTTACGGGATCCTTGCCATCAAACTGCCTCATATCTATCTTTGGAATATGGTGGTTCTTTAATCCAAGATTAGAGTTTATGAAATCATGATTAACATTTATTTTTTTCTCATCATGAGTTTCCTCTAATATATTTTCTCCATTAGGAAACATTTCTTGTATCAGCTTTTCCAAACCTTCGATGTCTACTTTTAGATCATTCTTCATGTTTTCCATTTTTTCATCGATCTTAGCTTCCATGCAAAATTCCATGCAATCCATCTTAGCTTCCAAACCATTCATCTTATCTTCCATGCCTTTATTCAAACCATCCATCTTAGTTTCCACGCCTTTCTTCAAAACTTCCATTTCATTTTTTGTTGCTCTTTGTGATAGCGAAATTTGGTGTAGTTGCTCATGGACTTTTGATATCTCATGTTGCATTTCTTCATCTTCATGAATCATTTGAAGGCTTAATGGGTGCTGAATTCCTTTTAGGAGGTATTTTAGAACCTAATACTGATATCTATGCTCAATGGGCATTTGGAATCACTTAGAACTGATTTTTCAAACAAGACTTATGCAATTTGAAAAAACAATACACACCTTTTTCTTGATTTTGAGGAGCTCAATATTGAAAATGAATTATATCTGTGATTTCAAATCTTCAATATCTAAAATTAGGCCCTAACGTAGCCCTCTGAAGCTTCTTTTGAATGCCACAGGTCTGACTTGATTTGGATTCTTGAAGACAAAGTTATGCCCAATCTCCTACGATGACCTAATTATGGACTAGTTCAGTAGAGCGAACTTGTACGACCTGCCACGTGTCATTGTTTCCTCCTTTATCTTTTAAATTGATATAGAGAAAACTATTTTTTGTGTACTTGCGTCCAATTTCTACATAATTCCAATTCGATGCTCAGAGAGAGAGAGTTATGAAGATTTTCCCACGATCATCTCTTTGAGATGCAATTCGGGAGCCTGCAAAAGACCAAACGTCCACAAACCATATCTCTGAAAATATTGTGAACCAAACTTTGAAATTTTGCGACGATATTCCTCAGGATATCTTCTTCATTTCCTAAAAATTTTAGCTTCTAAATCTTCGTAGAAAACAAGTTATAGCGAAAATTCCACGATGACCTGTTTAGGTTTAATTTAGGAGCCTGCAAAAAGACCTAACTTCCACAGATCATATCTTCGAAAATATTTCGAACCAAGTGAAATCAAGAAAGAATATGACATAATGATGAATGAAAAATAATAACAGGTTATTTTTGCTGGTTGTGAGTATATATCTCACAAAGTGTCTATATTTATACATCTTAACAAAATTAACAATTTTCCTATATATTTTCTGCATATTCATAAACCTATTGATAAATTGGAAAAAATCCATGATTTATTTGTTGACTTTATTTCCCACTCTCACCTAAGCTATATTTTTTGTTGTCTTTGTTTTCCTATATTATATTTTTAAATGTTTGTATCATTTAAATATTTGTTATATACACTAATATTTCTTGATTGTTTATAGTTATAAACAAACAACGCCCTAGGGCACTGGCCATGGATCAAGATGATGTGGACATTGTACACACGCCTGTTCAGGAAAATGGAGTGAATATTGAAGATCAAGTTAATGATCCTATCGAAGAATATGATAATGATAATAACACAATTGAGGAAGTGGGTACAAATATATTGATCCAGAATACATTTAATAATGTTGGAATGGATGATGACGATGACAAGCTAGATGGTGTTTTTGATAGACCTGTAATTGAGAAGGAAACACTACCTCTTTATGAAGGCTCCAAAATAAGTCTCATCTCTTCTATATTACTGATGGTGAACATAAAGGTTATAAATGGTTTTTCAGACAATTGTGTCACACAACTCCTAAGGTATGTACTATATTTTGTGACATTTAGTGCATGATGATAAATGCTTTCTTTTTTCCTTTATTTTTATTGTTAGTTTATCATTTATAAAATTTGGATGAAATATATATAATTAATATTATTTAAATTATGAATTAATGATTTTTAAATTATGTTATATATTTTTAGGCATATTTCTGTTAGCATTATGAAATGTTTTACCTCACACATACTGAGATTTACATGCCATTATGAAAGATATCAGAATGGAATATAAATCTATTCATGCATGTTCTAATGATCATATTTTGTATTATGGATAACATGCATTGAAAAAAGAATGCATGAAATGTAAAATTAGTAGATACCGAACTGATCAAGCAACAAAAAATGTGCCTTGCAAGGTTCTTCATTATATTCCCATAATTCCATGTTTGTGGCGATTTTTCAGGTGAAAAAGCATAACAAATTTTATGGATTACCATGCAAAGAAAATAAATAAATATGGATTTCTTTGAATGCCCGCAGATGGATTGAATTTTAAGAAGATAGAGGAAATATGGCCACATTTTAAAGATGAACCTCATATATAATTTTCGTAGCTATATTTGGTCTTAATATTCTATATTTTATCCCTTGAAATATATAATGTAATTTTAAGACAGTCTTCATGTCATTTTCAATGATTATTCCTTGAAAGAATTATTATAAGACACATTCTTCACGTTAGATTTAAAAGAGAAAATTTTGAATTTTGAATTTTGAATGTTTGGCTCCAAACTTGTTAAGCTGACGCTCACTCAAGTCAAGTCGGACCCAATGAAGAGACAAACCCATTTGAACATGCATAACACTATATATAGAGCATTCAACCTCCTCCATAAGACATCATTCAAAATTACACAAGACAAGTAATATTCCAAGCATCTCAAAGAGGAAGAAGAAGGAAAAAGTAGAATGAATTCATATTTAGCACTTATCTCTCTCTCTCTCTCTCTCTCTTTCTTGACTTCACACTAGTGAAATTATAGGTAGTCTCTTAGTAGGTTTAATTTCTGGGCAACATGGCCAAAATTATGGGCATTTTGTTTCGGGTAGCAGGGCCGAGTTTATGGGCATATTCAGGGAGGCTGAAATTTGGCCTAGGTAGATTAGAGAGGGTTGAAGTTGAAGGGAAAAAGTTTGACTTGACAAGAGGGATGATTGATTATTTTTGGCCATAATCATTGTTGGTTAGTTTGACCTCATAGTTGACTAGTTGCATTATGTGTATCTCTTGTTGAACTGAATAATTTATCTAAGGAAAAGGTTGTTGGGTTTTTACCATAAGTGGGTTTTCCTAGGGTAAATCTTCTGTTCTCTTTGTGCATTGTGACCTCTATTGTCCTTGTGATTTATGGTTTAATTTATGAAGTGTAATTGATAAATGATAAACTATAATTGTTAAAATAATATCTACACCATTAGAACTAATTATCAATATTTCAGAAATTTTTGCTTGTATCTATTGCACTTGAAAAATCAATAAGTTATCATAGATTTGGTAAAGAATAGGACATTGATATCACTCTTGAAGAACTTTGGTAAAAGGAAGAGAATTAAAGAAAAAATACATCTACAATCTAGTTGTTTATCTATGTCTATGGGTTCCTCTATGGGTTGTTTATCTACATAGCATAATTTAATTACTCTATCTGAATGATCAACAAGAACTGGAAATACATGAATGTAAATGTAACACAACACATATATGAAAAATATACTTTACATTAATATAGGTAGAAAGCGCTTAAACCCAAGAATAGTCAGCTTTTGATCTGAGGACAATTGCCAGACTTGTTTTCTTTGGTCAAGAAACCACACCTCAATGTCATCCAAATCTAATGCATGAAGACGATGACTCCTTTAGATTCAAGAAATGATGGTAACAATTAGTATCCAAACCTGAACTGTGATGTCACACAGAATAATCATGGGAGATGACAGAAATAGACTACCACAATTGTTTCTGAGATCCACTTATGATGGGAGGATGGAATCAAGGGATAAGAGGTAGTTTCCACAGATCAAATAGAAACTATGATTATCCAAGGTAAATGTTTAAAAAACCCATGTAATATTCTGAAAGAGTAAGCTTCAAAAATATTTTTAATTTTCCCAAATTTCTAGAATTAATGCACCCCCAGCAAGGAGCAACTAGTGCTGGTACAAAATGGAGAAACCAACACTGAACATAGGTAGCCAAGGGGGAAGGATGAAATAAGGATAAAAGCATTTATTTTGAGCAGTTAATACCATAAACTAATACTTTTTGGAAGGGTAATGCTTAGGTATTTGTGTAGGGATGATGAGAACATGTTCAATATCAATGATGCATTAATCCACTGTGTGTCATTATTATGTGAAAATGACATATGAAAATAGAAACCATTTTAGTGAAAGATCTAATGATAGAATAATAAAGGAAATCATCATGCCATCAATAAAATAGGATTGATAAAATTCCAAATAAACATAAGACCGAAGATTTAGGTACAAAATATTTCTTCATTTTTCTATTTTATAGTCTTGGAAGGTGATAAAATAGATTTGTACATAGATATGTATTCATACACATGAGAGATCGACAACATCATTAAGTATAATGGAAAAAATATTATATTAGTATGTACAATTTGGATAAAACACACTATACAAAGGCATTGTGAAGACTTAAAGAGGTTTAAATGAGGAAAATGTTCATCTTAGCAATATTTCAGGCATTGTGTTTGAAAGATAATTTGTTTTCTATTTCATGTTTGGAAGATAAAGGAGATAGAGTATATTTTGTTGATGGAAAAGTACTTGTGTGGAAAAAGGGCTCAAGTATAGATTCTACTAGAGTAATTAGAGTTCATGAAGGAATGTTGTATAAACTATTGAAAAAACCCGCTTAAGCATTAATACATAATGATATCAATCCATGTGATATTTTGCATAGAAGAAATGTTAACCTTCACTATATATATTTTCCAACTTAAAACAAAATCGTTCCAGGTGTCCCATATTTGTAGGTAGAACATGAAGAAGTTTGTAAATGATGTGCGCTTGGAAAGAATGTCAAGAACCCCTTTTAAAGTAGCAATAGTGGGTCAATGGAAATTTTGGATCTACTTCATTTTGATGTGTGGTCCAATTCCAGTGAAATATCTTGGAGGCTCTTTGTACTATATAAGATTTCATGATAACTTCTCTCACAAGTCATGGATCTACTTCATGAAGACAAATGATAAATAATTTAACAAGTTTAAGGAATTTAAGGATGAAGTGGAAAAATTGAAGGGAAAAAAAATCGATATCCTGAGATTTGATAATGGAGGAGAATATACTTCCAAGGATCTCATTTCATTTTGTAAAGAATATGGGATTAAGAAGGAGTTTATAATACCTTAAAATCCACAACAAAATGGTTTTTCTAAAATAAAGAATAGAACCATCAAATAATCTGTTAAGGAAATGATGCATGATCAATACTTTCCTATGTTTCTATGGAGCGAAGAATCTATGATATATGTCTACATTCAAACTAGAAGTCCTTATCGAATTTCAAAAGACAAGACTCCCGAAGGAGCATTCACCGGAAAAAAACTACAAGTTGGTCATTTGAGAATATTTGGTTTTCCAGTCTATATCTATGTACCCGAAGATAAGGGAAATAAGATAGAGCCTTCAGGAAAGAAAGGAATATTCATTGGATCCAATGAGTCATCAAAGGCCTATAGACTCTATATTCTATGACAGAAACAAGTTGAAGTTAGCAAGGATGTGAACTTTGATGAAAATATTTCCTATTATAAATATAAACAAGTTCCCATCGATTTTGATGAGGACAAAGAACATGAAGCTCCCAAGGAAGAAATTCCTATTCCATCCAATTCTATAGAATATCTCATAGACCCCTAAGAATATCCAGAAGGGCCTAGCTATCCAATGGACCGAGTTGTTGTTCTTGAAATCTAGAAAATGCCAACTTGGCTATTATCCACTTTGCTGGAAGGAGAAGGACATGCAACAACATGTGGCACATTTAGGGAAAGAAATAAACCTACGAGGTATTCTGGATATGCAACATTAATGACCAATATTATTGATTTTGAACCTTCCACCTTTGAAGAAGCAACTAGCCAGCAAGTTTGGAAGGATGCATTGTTGGATGAACACAAATTGATTATGAAGAATGATGTATGGGAGATTGTGGTGAGACCAAAGGTAAAGTCAGCGATGACCTCCAAATGGGTATACAAGATCAAACATATAGTGGATGGAAGCATTGGAAAATACAAGGAAATATTTGTGGCTAGAGAGTTCTCCTAGAAAGAGGGAGAAGACTGCGGTGATAAATTCACTTTGGTTTCCAAGTACTCTACCATTAGATCTATTATTTTTGTTGCTTCTTCTATGTGTTGGAATTCAAAAAATATGGATGTAAATACTGCTTTCCTCAATGCATGATTGAGGAATAAGTGTACATAGAACAACCTCAAGGTTTTGAGGTTCATGGAAGAGAGTCTCACTTTTGTAGATTGAATAAAGCCTTGAATGGAATTAAGTAAACACTTAGATCCTAGTATTCTCAAATTGATAACTACCTGACATGACTTGTTCTCTCTAAAAGTGATGTTGATCCAAATTTGTACATCAAGGTTGAGTTGAATGAACCTATCATTCTGTTAGTGTATGTTGATGACTTATTTATGACAGTTATGGAGCATCTTATTATTCAATGTAAGGGGGAGTTGGCCTCTGAATTTGATATGAAGGATCTTGGATTGATGCACTACTATTTGGGGCTAGAGGTATGGTAGAAGCCTTGTGAAATATTCCTTGGTAAAGAAAAATATATCATCAAGATCTTGCAGAAGTTTGGAATGATGGAATGTAAATCGATGAATACTCCCATGGTGAAAAATTTGAGAAAGTTGAGAGACACTAAGTAATATTTGAAAGATCCATCCATGTACCAAAACCCGATTGGCTCACTGATGTATTTGGTTAATACGAAGCTGAACATTTAATTTTCATTGAATACTTTAATCCAGTTCTAGGTGCAATCAATATATGATCACTGGATTGCAGCAAAGCATGTTTTGAGATATTTGCATGGTATAGTTGATTATGGTTTGAGATATGGGGTCTTCAGTCTCAAAATCAGCTCCACAACAAGGGGGATACCCACTCGGTCCGGACCTTGGTTGGCAGCTCCTTTTTCGTTTGGTATAGTGGGTACGACTTGGGATAATGGGACCAGTTTCCCAATATGTGTGTGTGTGTTGAGAATTGATATTTATTTTCTAAAAGTTCCTAAGTGAAATGATTTTATTCTAATTCTAATCTATAACATGCAACTGTATTCTAATTAAACAGAAATATCTGATTCTAAACTAACCCATGATGTAATATTTTCCGTTATGTGATCTAAAATGATTTCAAATAACAGTTGGTAATAAATATCATTCAACTGTTATAAGAAAATAATTCAAAAGATAAACCACTTCGTATAAAAAGTTAGACGAAACAGTTGTGAAAAACATATCACATAATAAGCTACTCATATATTAAGCATAAATAAATAGCTATCACCGTACAAAAGTGCCAAATGATAACTCAAGCATTCAAGCATTAATATATAAACAACTGAAAAGAAATATCACTTTAACACAGAGGCAGAAATAGTTAAGAGATAAAAGTACCATTTATAACTAGTTCTACTCACGAGTTTCAAGCAATAATGACTTATCTCTTCTTAATCCAACATCCACTAAGAGTACAAAAGTGAAACATCAGTAGTAGATATTAAACGTAGATATCAATAAATCCTGTTCCATTCATTCATTAAAACCTCCTCTGAGGGTGCAAAAATGCATGTTCTGAGAACAAGTTTTTGAAAAATTTCAGGACCCTTCTCTAAATGCATGAGAAGGGTTTAAATACTACTAACTAAATCTAAAAATAATTTATTACAAAAATGTAGGATACGGTTTAAATGACCGTCCTCTTTTTAGGCAAAAATAAAGAAAACTAATACTAAATCTAAAATTAAAACTTAACAACTAACTACTTGTGAATCTGTTCTTTGAAATTGCAAGTGTTCAACATTGATTTGAGAAGAGTAGGTTGGCCGACTTCAGATTTTAACTGTCATGTGAAAACGGAATTGTCAAGAGCTGGCGCCATCTTCTCGGCAGAATTGATGATACACTTGAGAGTCATGCATTGGTTGTGTGGTTTTACCAAACACGCCCAATAAGAATCCAAATTTAACTTTGTTAATCTTTTAATCGATTATGCCTTTTCTTGAGCCTTCTGTCTCCAGTCTGTCTGTAGTTGTTGTGCTTTCGAAAGGTATCCTGGAGTAGTTTCAGAGATCATATTTGCCTCGTGAAAATTTTCATTTATACAATCAATAATATTGCTTGCTGCTGTGACTTCTTCTCCTGCTGCTTGCTCTGCTTTCCTGATTTGTGCATCCTAATTATTAAAGAGCATTACTTTGTGATTGTGATTGATTATTGCTGCACCTGCTCTTTTCCCTTCCTCTGTTTCTTGCCAAGATAAATAGTCAATAACTATTTTATCAATTAAATCATAATCATGTCGTAAGTCTACGACATGATTAGTGATTTTATCACTTTCTTCACAATAAGAGTTCGGTTGTAATATTCTTTGGCATAATATTTCCTGTTGCTGCAATAGTTGGTCATTTAAGGAAATAGACTCTGTGATAAATTCTGTAAGCTTGGGATCATCCTTGTGCATCTCTTGCACATCCTGTAGCTGTTTCTCTTTTTCAGCCAAGCTATTCTAATATCCTATCTGCATTTGTTGGAAGTCTTGCTGTAATTTTTCAAGTTGTTTCTGTGCTTCATTGTTGGCATTGGCTTGTTGAAGTTGTTGTTGCAGAACCTGTACTTGATCTTCTTTTTCATTCAATAATTGTCGTACCTCAGATGCTTTATCAATGACTGCAGAGGCATATGCTCCTATGATCTGAAATAATTTGGTGAGATTTTCAGTTGGATCAGTAGTAGGATCTTGCCATAAGACATCTAATTGTTCTGCATCATGAGAGAGCACATTTTCCAAATTTCTTTTCTTTATTTGTCTTCTTACCACTGCCTTGTGTTGTGGACTATAGAATACATCAAGAGGAGAAATTTCCTCTATTTTGAGCATAATTTCAGAGGATGGGGTAATGGGAATATGTTCCATTTCCGAGACATTGGTAGTTACTCCTGTGACTATATTTTTTGTCGTCTATACATTACTCACAGGTGTCTGTGTGTTCTGTCCTTCAATATTAATCAAATCATTGAATGTCTCCCATTCCTTATCTAACTCAATTCTGACTGATGGTTGCTGTACAATGAGAGGGGGAAGATTTAACTGTGGAGAGGTTGAAACCTGTTGCTGTGAAAGATCCTTTGACTGGGTAGTATCCCTTACTGACCCTTCACTTTTATCATGGTCATTGTCAGACCTCTTAGAGTGTTCAGAGGTTTCTTTCTCGGACTTAGAATTAGACCTATCTATACCTGAACTTCCACTGAGACTGATACTGGGATTTGGTTCCCTTACGGGTTCCAAACGTAATTTATCCAAAGGAATAGTAGTCAACCTCCTTTCTTTGTATATCTTGAATTATTGAAATTCTGTTGGAGGAAACCGTATTTGAGCTGAATGTAGAATCTCTTTAAGTGTGCTTTTTTCTTGGAACATGTCATCAAAAATATCATCTTCTTTAGAAAACACTCTTATTTTGACTGCAGTAGTGAAATTTTTAACAATATCATAGGGGTCGAATGGTATTCTTGGAAATTTGAACAAATGTAAACATGTAATGTTGTTTACTTCTTTGAATGCATTACCAATATCAAATAATGAAAAGGCCCCACAGGCCATAGGAAAATGTGGCCAGATAGCCTTCTTTTTGTCCTTCAAATCTTTAGTCAAACCTCCTTTTCCGCAGGTTTGATAAGCAATTTCTCGCGCCATGAGTTTATCAGGGACATACAAAGGTAAAACATGAAGGGAAGCAAAACTTCCAAATACCCTAACATATGTAAACAATTCTTCTCCAAACCATCTCGCAACAGGAAGCATGTCTACCTCTGCTTCAGGAGAAAACCTTGGAGCATCTTTATCATATAACATTTTGTACATGGACAACATGATTCCATGGAAAATCTTGTAAAAATAGGGAATGAACTTTGAATCCCACAATTCTTTGTGATAAACATGAATGTGTAGGGGATCTTGAGTTTTCCATTTCCAACCCATTAAATGAAAATTAGAAACATGTATACCATTTGCAGCAACTAGACTGGACATCATGTGTCGTCATCAACCAATTATGGTGATTAGTTTAAAGATAAATAATGTACCACATATCAAGTACTGATCAATTATGGTGAGGATAGTCCAGTATGAGGTACCGAATTCCAAATTATGGTAACCTATAAGCTCTTATTAACGGAATGTGTGTTTCTCACAACTCCAAAAAATATAAGAAAAGAGAGAAAAATGCCTAGAATACTACACAACACTTCGAGGGGGAAACCTCCAATACATTACATAAATGAACAATTCTTGGATGATACAATTTACAAAACCTCCTTTCTATATATAGAGTCCATGGGGCCATAATGTAATCCTAGTGGGCCACAATGTAATCCTAGCTGACCTAACAATAATAATTTAAGGGCACAATAATAACAAAATGGGGGTTACAAGGGTACAATAATAACAATAAGGGGGTTACACTAACAAAAATAAGGAACTATACTAGTAATATAGGGACCTAACATGCCCCTCTCCTTCAAAAAAGTGTTGTCCTCAACACTTGAGTAGCTCTGGGTGCTTCTGTATAAAATTCTCATCCTCCCATGTAGAATCTTCAGTGGGTAAGTTCTTCCACTTGATGAGATACTCTGAAATTGATTGATTTCGTAGTTGTCGAGTTCTTGTTTCCGTGACCGCTTCAGGTTCCAATATGATTTTTCCTTCCTCATCAAGTTCTGGCAATATTGTTTGAACTGGAAGATTTTCACCTATAACCTTCTTTAAGCATGAAACATGGAAAACCGGATGCACTCGCGAAGAAGCAGGAAGCTCCAATTTGTATGCCATAGTACCAATCTTTTGCAACACCTTGTAAGGACCATAGTACTTTGACGATAATTTATTATCCTTCTTAGCTTGCTTGAGGGACATTTGTTTGTATGGTTGTAGCCGTAAAAATACCCAATCTCCTACATCAAAACTTCTCTCGCTGCGATGTTGATCTGCCTGTTGTTTCATTCGATTTTGTGCCAAATTCAGGTTACCCTTTAAGAGTTGGAGAACTTCTTGTTGATGCTCGATGTGATCTTCCACTGCTTGAACCTTCGAATTTTCTCTTAAATATGATGTGATGGATGGTGGATGATATCCATAAAGTGCCATAAATGGGGTCATTTTTGTTGCAGTATGGAAGGAAGTGTTATACCACCATTCAGCGAGAGGTAACCACTTGACCCATTTTGCTTGTTTATCAGATACAAAACAACGAAGATATCCTTCCAAACATTTATTTACTATCTCAGTTTGACCATCAGATTGAGGATGATAAGATGAGCTATGAGCTAATTGAGTACCCAAACAAGAAAATAACTCCGTCCAAAAATTTCCAATAAAAATGGGATCTTTGTCGCTCACAATAACCCTTGGGTTTCCATGTAGCTTTTGAATTGTGTCCATAAATGTAGTAGCAACTGTACTTTCTTTAAATGGATGAGATAATGCACAAAAGTGTGCATACTTGGTAAGTCCATCAACTACCACCATGATGACACTCTTTCCTTCGGACTTAGGTAAACCTGTGATAAAATCCATTGAAATCTCCTCCCAACATTGACTTGGAATGGATAAAGGTTGTAGAAGACCTGGGGTATTAATTGTCTCAACTTTATTTTGCTGGCAAACCAAACATTCCGCCACAAAATTTTGAATATCAGATTTAAGGCCATCCCAAAAAAATTCTTTCTTCACCCTGTGGTAAGTTTTTAAAAATCCTGAGTGTCCTCCTAAAGGAGAAGTGTGCAATTCCAGAAGAATCTTTTGTTTTAGCTGGGAATTCTTGCAAAGATATAAGCGATCTTTGTACCATAAGGAATCATTTTTCCAACTAAATGTATCAGATGTACTAGGATCTTGCTGCAACTTTTGAATGAGTGTCCATACATCTTTGTCCTTCTTCCATTCATCTCTTGCTTCAGTTATCCAATCTGGTTTGATAATAGAAATGGCACAAAGCAATGCTTCCACCTCTTCATTCTTTCTTGAGAGTGCATCTGCAACAACATTAAGCTTTCCTTTTTTGTAGATTATTTCAAAGTCATAACCCAACATCTTTGTGACCCACTTTTGTTGCTCTTCTGAAGATAGTCTTTGTTCCAAAAAGTGTTTAAGACTATCATGATCAGTTTTTACCTTGAAGTGTCTTCCCATTAGGTAAGTTCGCCATTTCTTTAGTGCATGCAGTATTGCTAACATTTCCTTCTCATAAACAGGTTTCTGTAAATACTTTCCTTTGATTGGACGACTTTCAAAAGCAATGGGTCTTCCTTCCTGCATTAAAACTGCACCAATTCCATTTCCTGAGGCATCACATTCCACAAAAAAGGTTTTTGTGAAGTCTGGTGTAGCTAAGACCGGTGCTAGGCACATTGCCTCTTTAAGACGTTCAAAGGCCTTAGTTGCTTCAGGAGTCCATGAAAATGCATCTTTCTTCAATAATGTTGTTAGAGGTGCTATTATTCTCCCATAATTCTTAACAAACTTGCGATAATACCCTGTTAACCCGAGAAATCCTCGCAACTGCTTTATGGTTGTGGGGACTTTCCATTCCTTAATGGCATTAATTTTGTTAGGGTCTACTTTAACACCCTCGTGAGATACAATATGACCCAGATATTCCACCTCTTGTACTCCAAAGAAACATTTGGATGTTTTTGCATATAATTGTTTCTCCTGCAATAGTTTGAGCACCCTGTCAACATGTTCAACATGATCCTTCCAAGACCTGCTGTTGATTAGTATATCATCAAAAAATACTAGCACAAATTTTCTAAGGAAGGGTTTGAAAATGGAATTCATCAACCCTTGAAATGTAGAAGGTGCATTGGTAAGACCAAAAGGCATGACCAAAAATTTATAATGACCCTCATGAGTTCGAAATGCTGTTTTTGGAATATCTTCAGTCTTCATTCTAATTTGATGATATCCTGAACGAAGATCCAACTTGGTAAAATAAATTGCTCCATGTAATTCATCCAATAATTCATAAATCACAGGAATGGGAAATTTATCTTTAATAGTGAGCTTATTGAGCTCCCTATAATCCGGACACATGCACCATGATTCATCCTTCTTGTGCACCAATAATACTGGAGCAGAGAAAGAACTTTGACTAGGTTGAATTATACCAGCCTCTAACATTTCTGCAATCATACGTTTAATTTCACTCTTTTAGACATAAGGATATCTGTAAGGCCGGATGTTTGGAGGAACACTTCCTGGAATCAAATGAATAGCATGATCATGATCATGAATAGGTGGGAGTCTTTTGGGAGTATCAAACACCTTGGAATGATTGTCCAAGACTCTTTTGAGATCTGGCGAAATAGATGATTTTGATGTTGGAACTTCTAGTGAGCATAGTTGTGCAATTACGCCTCATTGTTCTTTCTTCAGAAGCTTTGTCATGAAATTAGAGCTTATTATCTTTCCTGGCTTCCCTATGATACCTCATAATTTGTTTTCTTTTCCTTCCGAAAAAAAATTCAAGAAAATTTCTCGAAAATTAAAAGCTACCGTCCCCAAAGATTGTAACCATTATACTCCTAGTATGACATCAACACGTCCCATTGGGATGGAAAGCGTTGGACTATTCAATACATATTACCCCATGGATAGCTTGATATTATGGAATTTTCTAGAGCAATTTATAGATTCTCCCTTTTCAACCATCGCTTGACATTCTGGTGCTGGGTATAGGAAACAATTCAATTCCTTGGCTACCTTACAATGAATAAAATTATGGGTACTACCCGAATCAATCAACACTATTACCTTTTTCTTCTTTATATGTCCTTCTATCTTGAGAGTTTGAGGAGTGGTAATTCCTGCCAATGCATTACATGATATGGTCAGACTCACTTCTTCTTATTCTAGGGTTGCTTCTTGGTTTATATCCTCTTCTTTTGAAGTTTCTTGTTCATTTTCTTTCTCCTCTTCACAATCTATGTAAAATAATTTCTTCTCAGCACACTTATGACCTTTAGTGTATTTTCTATCAAAACTATAGAAAATACCTTTTTCTCTTTTTTCTTCCAATTTTTGTGGTGTCAACCTTGTAGGTTGTGGAAGTCTAGGAGTAGCAACATTTCCATCTTTATAGATGTGAGTGGTAGGCTTCCTTTTCGCCATAATTTTACATTCAATTTTTCTTTCCAACCTGAATGCCTTCTATAATGAATCCGGTCCCCAAATGCGAACTTCATGTTGGATGTTATCCTTTAAAGTCCCGTTGAAGACATCAATCCTGTGTTCCTATAGAATATCAGTTACCCTTATATTCAATTTTTGGAAGTCCTAAATGTGCTTTGCCACTAAACCCTTTTGTTTGAGATTGATCATTTGGCTAAAGAATGTGTTGCTCTTTGTATCCTCATAATGTGCTATCATTTCCTTCATGGAACTTGACCAAGTGAAAATTTTTTTACGGGAGAAAAGCCATCGATACCATACAAATTTATTTTGTTTAAATGTAAAAGTTGCAATGCGTACCTTTTGTGTTTTTTTCACATTATTGAGATCAAAATATTTCTCCATATGTAGTATCCATGTTACAGGATCCTTGCCATCAAACTTCCTCATATCCATCTTTGGAATATGGTGGTTCTTTAATCCAACATTACAATTTATGAAATCATGATTAAAATTTATTTTGTTCTCATCATGAGTTTCCTCTACTATCTTTTCGTGATTAGGAAACATTTCTTGTATCAAATTTTCCAAACCTTTGATGTCTACTTTTAGATCATTCTTCATGTTTTCCATTTTTTCATCGATCTTAGCTTCCATGTCATCCATCTTAACTTCCATGCCATCGATCTTAGCTTCCAAACCATTCATCTTATCTTCTACGCCTTTATTCAAACCATCCATCTTAGTTTCCATGCCTTTCTTCAAAACTTCCATTTCATTTTTTGTTGCCTTTTGCGATAGCGAAATTTGGTGCAGTTGGTCATGGACTTTTGATATCTCATGTTGCATTTCTTCGTATTCATGAGTCATAATAGAGCCTTATGAAGGCTTAATAGGTGTTGAATTATTTTTAGGAGGCATTTTAGAACCCAATACTGATATCTATGCTCAATAGGCCTTTGGAATCACCTAGAACTGATTTTTCAAACAAGACTTATGTAATTTGAAAAAAAAATACACACATTTTTCTTAATTTTGAGGAGCTCGATATTGAAACTGAATTATATCTGTAATTTCAGATCTTCAATATATAAAATTAGGCCCTAAATTATCCTTTTGAAGCTTATTTTGAATGCCATAGGTCTGACCTGATTTGGATTCTTGAAGACATAGTTATGCCCAATCTCCTACGATGACCTAATTATGGACTGGTTTGGTAGAGCGAACTTGTATGACCTGCCACGTGTCACTGTTTCCTCCTTCATCTCTGAAATTGATATAGTGAAAACTAACATCCGTGTACTTGTGGCCACTTTTTACATAATTCCAATCCGATGCTCAAAGAGAGAGTTATGAAGATTTTCCCACGATCATCTCTTTGAGATGCAATTCGGGAGCCTGCAAAAGACCTAACGTCTGCAAACCATATCTCTAAAACTTTTGCGAACCAAGCTCTGAAATTTTGCCACGATATTCCTTAGGATGTCTTCTTCACTCCCTAAAAATTTCAGCTTCTGAACCTTCGTAGAAAACAATTTATACCGAAAATTCCACGATGACCTGTTTAGGTTAAATTCAGGAGCCTGCAAAACGACCTAACTTCCACAGATAATATCTCCGGAAATATTGCGAACCAAGCACTGAAATTTTGCGAGGATATTCCTCAGGATTTCAGCTTCACACTCTAAAAATTTCAGCTTTTGAACCTCCGTAGAAATTTTTTTTTAGTGCAAATTCCACGATGACCTGTTTGGAGCAGGAAAACCCTACAATCCAAAGCTCTAATACCAAATGTTGTGAAACCAGCTCCAAAAATATAAGAAAAGAGAGATCAATGCCTATAAATAGCCACTTCGAGGGGGGAAATTCTAATAAATTACATAAATGAACAATTCTTGGATGATACAAATGAAAAAACCTCCTCTCTATATATACGAGACCATGGGGCCACAATGTAATCCTAGTGGGGCCACAATGTAATCCTAGTCGACCTAACAAAAATAATGTAAGGGCACAATAATAACAATATGGGGGTTACAGGGGTACAAAAATAACAATAAGGGGGTTACACTAACAACAATAAGGGACTATACTAGTAATATAAGTACCTAACAATGTGTCAAAGTTGTTTGACCAAATTATGGTAATTGATTGATTTTACTAGTTTACCACGCATCAAATTTGTTGACTTGATTATGGTAATTGATGGTGATTTTGTTATAACATTTTTGTAGAGATATTTTTCAATAAAAGAACACTTCTCTAGTCATTATGAATACATCCCTATATAAGAGGGAGTGTTGAAATTTTGTAGCTATGACCGGTCTTCATAATTTATATTTTAGCCCTTGAAATATATAATATAATTATAATACATGTTATTCATGTCAGTTTCATTTCTTAACCATTGAAATAATTATTATAAGACATGTTCTTCATGTCATATTTAAAAGAGAAAATTTTGAAATTTGAATTTTTAATTTTTTGTTCCAAACTTATCAAGTTAGCCCTACCTCAATTCAAGTTGGCCCCAGTGAAGGGACACACCCATTTAGATAGGAAAATCACTATAAATAGAGCATTCAAACTCCTCCACAAGGAATAATTCAACCTCACACAAGACAAGTAACATTCTAGGCACATCTCAACGGGGAAGAAGAAGGAAGAGTTCATATTTATCATTTCTTTTTCTCTCTTGAATTCACACATGTCAATTTATGGGAATTAGGGATGAAATTCTAGGCAGCGGGGCCAAATTTCTGGGCATATTCTGGGAGGACGAAATTCGACCTAGGTTGATTAGAGAGGGTAAAAGTTGAAGGGAAGAAGTTTTAATTGACAAGAGGGTTGCTTGACCAAGTTTGACCATAAACATTGTTAGTCAGTTTGACCTCATAGTTGACTAGCTGCATTAGGTGTATCTCTTATTGAACTGAAGAATTTATCTAAGGAAAAGGTTGTTGGGTTTTCCCCCCAAGTGGTTTTTCCTAGGGTAAGTCTTGTGTTTCTTTATGCATTGTGATCTCTACTTTTCTTGTGATTTTATCATTGAATTTCTGAAGTGTAATTTCTTAATGACAGACTAGAACTGTTAAAAGAAGATCTACACCATTAGAAGTAATTATTGGCATTTCGAAAATTTGTGCTTGTATCTATTGGACATGAAAAATAAATGCCTCATAATATTAAGATTTCATTAGTAGCTGACAGTGTCAATCCATTTGGAGAGCTTAGATATACTTGTTGTGGCCTCCTCCATGGATGTCAATAAAGAGGGAGAACATAATGTTGGAATTGATTATTCCAGGTATTTGTTTATAAAAAATGTTTTCTACACGTAACATCTCATTTGTCTTGATTGTTTAATAAAAATGTCTTATATGTTTGATATTTTTTTATTTACCCATATGTGTAGTAATTATGTACTGTATGTTCAATAAATTAGGTAAGTACCAAGTAAAATCTATGCATTTATATATTGATCCTCTTATCGACAACTTACTAGAGTTATGGAAGGGCATCACTGTTTATGATATCTCTAGACTAGTAGGTGCACAAAGGAAATTTAAATTCACGATTCCCTAGGGATAACACATTCACAATGCCCTAGGGATAACACATTTTTTTAGTATATTATAATGTTTTTTTTGTAATCTTGGAAAGACTACATCTTCAACATGTCCAATATATCACCCCGATTAGGGCGGGGAATTGAACTAGTGACTTCACATCAAGGGTTGTCTTAACAGAGCACCTGATCATCGTCTATCTAAGACCCCATGGATGTGGTATGTTATAACGTTACATTTCACTTTAATAGTGCTTAATTTTATGAAGTTCAAGTATTTTTCTTATATGATGGATACGACTCTTCTTATTTATTACGTCTAGAAAAATGCTTAGTTATTGTTAATATTAGACAAGATTAGTGAATTAACATAAGGAATAAGGGGAAATAGATTTTGTTTCGCAAAGTTTCATTTGAAATTGTCTTTTCCTTTTATATGAAATGGAATGATGTGGCCTCAATTAATCACATATAATATATTATATGTATCTTATGATCCTGCTTCCAATATTTAAGGATATGAGTCCCCATGAATGCAAAAATGATGGCTAGGAACCAATTATCTACATATATAACAAGATTATTGTTTTTAGTTGCGGGCCTACTCTTAATTAGGACCAATACACTGCTTAATATTTACTAAATAGTGTAAATTATGCTTTAAAATTGACCTCGCACATAATCCTGTGAATGGGTCGAACGTTTGAAATTTTTTCAGTTTGTGAATGTATTCACTAGAATCTGACATGGTTATAGCAGATGGATGTGTTGAAAATATGGGAGGGTTTCGAAACTAAAATACTATTCACATAAAGAGATCAACAATCAAATGACAAAATTTTAACATAGATGTCAAGAAATGTAATTATTTTTTATTATTTGGTGTTCTTATCATGGTATGTATTTTTCTTATGTGATGGATACAATTGTTCTTAGTTAGTATGTCTAGAAAAGTGCCTTTTTATTTTTCTTATTAGAAAATATTATTGTGTTAATTCAAGGAAGAATGGGAAAGAGATTTGGTTTTTCAAAGTTGCATTTGAAATTATCTTTTCCATTTATATGAAAAGGAATGATGTAGCTTCAATGAATCACACATAATTTATTATATGTATCTTATGCTCTCCAATATCTATGGATATGAGTCCCCATGTATGCAAAAATGATGGCTAGGAACTAATTATCTGCGCTGATATCAAACTTATTGTTTCCAATAGCGAGCCTGCCCCTAAGGACCAATCCACTGCTTAACATTTACCAGTTAGTGGAAATTATGCTTTAATTAATTGACCCCACACATAATGACCTGTGAATCATGCCAATGTTGAAATTTCTTCAGTTTGGGCTTGTATGCATTGAAATTAGACATGGTTATATTAAGTGGATGTTTTGATGATATGGGAGGTTTTTGAGACTTAAATACAACTCGCAAAAAGAATTAAATAATAAAAAAATAAAAATAAAGCATAAATAAATGAGATGAAATTAATTATTACTATTCACAGTCCCACTTATGATGGTATGTATTTTTCTTATGTGACACTTATGGCTATTTTTAGTTAGTATTAGAAAAATTGTTACCTATTGTTCTTATTAGACAAGCTTTGTGAGTTAATTACCTAAGGAATTAGAAGGCCGAAAAATAGCTTTGGATTTTCAAATTTTCATTTAAAACTATCTTTTACATTTATATGGAAATAAATATTAAATATTTGTCTATGAATTATTAGGTCTTGTGCTCCCTCTTCCAATCTCTAAGGATATGATTCCACATAAATGCAAAAATAAAATGATGGCTAGGAACCAATTATTTGCACCGATATCAAGCTTATTGTTTCCAATTGTGGTTCTACCCCTAAGGACAAATCAATAGCTTCAAATTTACTAATTAGTGTAAATTACGATTTAATTAATTGACCTTGCACATGGTGACCTGTGAATGGGGGAAATGTTGATTTTTATTTTTATTTTTTATTTATATTTATTTATTTATTTTTTACGCACTCAAATTTGACATGGTTATAGTAGATGCATGAATTGAAAGTATGGAATGGTTTCAAGACTCAAATATGATTCACATAAATAATTATGAGAATAAAATGAAAAAATTATAACACAAATGTCGAGGAGATGAAATTATTTATTACTATTTACTATCCTACTTATCGTGGAATGTATTTTTCTTATGTGATGCCTATGGTTGTTTTTAGTTAGTACCAAAAAAGTATGCTCACTTATTGTTCTTATCATATAATATTAGTGAGTTAATTACCTTTTCATCCACCTAACTCTCTTCTTTGCAATATTTTCATAAATATTTTACTCTCTCTTCCACTTATATCATGAATATTGTTATTGTCTTTTTTCATGTTTTTTTTGCATGACATAAGTTAAACAATACACATTGTTTACATCTAACATGTTATCTTCTTTTGATGAAAATCTCTCAAACTCATGGCTATAAATTTTTTTCCTTGATATTTAATCAATATAAATGCTTCATAATGAGATACACAAAGTTCAAAATATTTTATAAAGTAAGTACACAATTTTTTGTTACAAGTATCTTCAAGCTCATCAATTTACTTTGTAGGAATTTGCATTGGTTCATTTTTGATATTATATTCACATATTTAAAAACCAAAAATGTTTTTTAAAACCTACATATTTGAGAGGTATGTTATATAGAAATCACTACATTAATGCATTATTACTATAAATTGTGCACTAATAATTATTGAAGATAAAAGTCTACATATGGAAGCACAAATTATTGCAATATTATGCAAAATTAAGAACGAATGTGTATTTATTATACATAGCACCACATAACCTCAAATCATTATTTATTTCTAATCTCAGAGTGATAGGTTATTGGAGCCATTGAACTTATAGATCCCATTCTAAAAAATACACAAAGCCCTAAATTTAAATACCCAACAAATACCTTGGTAAAATTCTCTAAAATAAGTATCCCCTATAAGATTTGGCAAAAATAAATATAACAATTAGGGTTCTATTTTATATAAACTCATTTACAGAAGACCTAGTCACCTGTCACACTCACATTAACTCCCTATTGACATATTCCACCTATTAAGCTAATGCTCTCGATATTATCATATGGGACATGGTTCCCATAATATGTCATTGACTGGAATATTGTGCCTCGATAACCATGATAATATTGGATTAGTTTATGTCACTTCATGTGCTTTCACTAGCTCAAGGTTACGATACATCATTGTCATGCTCATGATAGACCTAGATTGGTAGGTCACCAATTTTAGTAACATTGGCTATTATTCAATAAATGTCACCGCATGATGTTTAAAAAAATATTTAAAGTGTCACCTCATGCTTTTTTCCAATGTCATGCTACTTTTTCCTTCTTATTTCTCTTTCCTTTGTTAGAATAACACTACTATCATCACTTCCCATTTTCATTTTTTATCTATACTTCATCACTTCTCTATGAGTTGTGTTGCTATCTCTACTAAACCTTGAGGCAAGTAATTAACCTCTATGCAATAGACATATAGCTTATCCAAACATGTTCTGAAACTTTCATGCCTCATATATAAATAATTAAATCTACGGTATTCTTCTCTCTTGTTGAACACTTTATAATAAATATTCTGTTATTATTGTTAGAATGGATCATGATTTACTTGTTGTTAAAATTGGAAACTAGGTCCAAATTCCACTTTTGACAACTTATTAGATATATATTATGATTTAATTGAATTCCTCTTTTTGAGAGGATAAAAATCGACCTAATTATCATCTAATTTGGATAATGGAAAGTAGATTTTTGAATTATGAGCCCACATGTGCATATTTGATCAGGTCGACCCTAAAGCAAATTGGACACCCTTGAAAGGATATAAATACAAGTGACCTCTACCTCATTTGGAAATCATCATGGAGCATTCTTCTATTCTAATTCTTATTTTTGGGTTGCAGAGGTCTGAGGGAGGTTCATGGAAAAATGGGTTCGCTTGAAGGTGAAATTGCAGGGTCTGAAACTCGAGCATATTTTTCTAGGGTTTTGTTTCTCAATTGCATGATTACCAAAGGAAATATTCGACTTTCACTGGCTTGCAGGCTGAAGGGAATGGCTGAAATATCCAAATCACTCGCATTCCCACTTCCTCCTTGTGTCAAAGGCTTAAAGTTTCATTTTTATGTTGGCTGGAGTTTTTGCTCGTTGACTGCAACATTCAATAGTTGACCACAAATAGTGACAATTCATTACAATATTCTAAATCAAGTTTTTTGAGTATGATCATGGTTAAGCTAATCTCATGGATATTTTTAGTTGATTTTTGCTGGATAGTTGTAATGGTCAAGATATGGATCATTGTACTCTCTTTTGATGAATCATTCAATGGAAATATAATAAGAAGAAGAATTTGGGAGGGTTTTCCTCAAAGTGGGATTTTCTTGGTCTCTGATCAATCCTAGTGTCTCTGCGTGTGAATTCATTTATTCTATTGTTCCTTTATGTTCATATGCATTGATGATGATGATATTGTTATTTATACATAGTTGCATATGATGCTGAATAATGAAGTAAATATGAATAATGTTATGGGGTGAATTTAATGTGTAAATGAAAAAATGAAATTATCAAAGAAAAGAACAATATATCCCTAAGAAAAATCAACATGGTATCAGAGGCATGTTGAATAAAAGTCATTGAATATCAGCCTTATCATGACACCATTGATGGAAGCAAGAGATGACGGAGTATACCTAAAAGAATTCTAGGGTTTGAAGGAAACATTAGGAAAATTGGTTATTAGGTTTTGATGGATAGTATGAAGTCAAGTTTTGAGAGAAACCCTGGATTATGGAAAATATAAATATGAAATCTAGAAAACATAACATGGTAAATGTGAAGATGATAGATTTTATGAATCCCTAAATGGGATAATCTCTATTAGGTTTGGTTGCTGATGAAGTTGGTAAATATATTGAAGCAAACAATGTTATATGGTAAATGGAAAATCATGGCTCTTGAATTCTGGTTCAAGAGGGAGATGATCACCTCTCATGGAAGATAAATATTTTTAAATTTATAGTTCTCCTTTATGTTTCCTGTTGTTTAGACTTATTGATCTGATTATTGTTTTGATTATTATTTATACTTCATGCATGTATATGTGAGTATTTGGATACCTCTAACTTCTTGACGATATGTGATAAGTGGATCCTTCTTGAGGATCATCTGAGATGCAGGAAAATATGTCTAGTGCAGGAAGATACGAGCTATAGTTGGCCATGAAAAAGAATTTTACAAAGTGCTCCTACTGCCAAACGGTCAAATAAGAAGGTGCACAAGTATCCTACTACTTCAAGGTATGTATGGTGTATTGCTTCAACGTTATGTCTCAACTGCAATATTGGACGACAAGGTAAGCCCTAAGATATAATGAGTATATCACCTTCACAAATGGATCACACATACTTATGAAAGTGATTTGGATTCATGGTCCTTATGATGAAATGGTGAACTTGGTATTTTACAAGTATCTTACTTCTTAGACATGATGAATTTCTTGATTCTATGAAGCTACTTATAAATATTGATTTTTTATATATTGATATACTTGATGTTTGGATAACATCTACTATTTTGGATATATTCATCCCATAAATAAGGCTTCCACAATGATCCTTATATATGCTATATTAACACTATTGATAATGATTGTGATAAGCATGATAACCATGATGATAGAAGTATTGATATTCAAGATCTTTTTTTACCATGGTTAAGTTTTGATGAGATTAATAATTATAACATATGGTAAAATTGAATGCCCTAACTCGATGGATTGAGTTATGTGATTAAGAAGTGATGTTGTGATCATGATTCTTGAAGTATACTCCTATTAGCTATTTGACACTAACCCTTGATGAAATATTGATGTCATGATGTAATGATGAAGTAATTGATGCTAACATGTTATGACCATAATAAATATATGTGTTAGAACTGGATATAGTTTGATTTTATAATCTAACAATTCTGCTGATGCATGAAAATATTATAGACATGTCGATGACTTGAATATTAATGGATGAATGGTCTGCTCATTAAGAGGGATGAACTCTCTCTATATAATATTCTTTATTTTTTAAGTATGATTTATGGACATGAATAGACAAATATCTAATATTGTTGGTTTGCAACAAAATTTTGGTCAAAGAAGATAGATTTTTCCTTACTCTAAGCCTCAACCTCACGGAAGGAATCCTAAGGGCGTGAATTTAGCCTCTCAACCACATGGAAGAAGGCCTATGGGTACGGTTATGTCTGTGGGAAACAAAAGTGAAGCTTTGCGCATGAAATCAGAAGTTCACGTGAAAGATGACATTCCTACAAACATGGAGTTGTCAACTGAAAGTTATTTGAGCAGGGAAGTTTGAATATTTGACTTACTATAGAGAATGTGAATTTGTTTTCTAAACTTGTGTTTGTAGGGGACCAAAATATGTGTATCAATATGTCATTATCATAGCTTGTGTATGACAATATTTGATTAAATTTACAAGGGTTTGACTATATTTGGCTGATTGATATAGATGAGCAATGTTTGGAATTTTGACATGATGCTTGATAATGATTTAGAATTTTGACTTGATATTGAGATATGCTTTAGGTTATATATCTCACATTGATATCAAATTTGGGTTTTGACTTGATGAATAATGATTTGATTTGACGACTAATGATTTTCCTTCATAAAAATGCAATATGGGCGTAGCGACTTTCAATGACTTATATTGGTATCCAATAGATATTTTGTGTTAAAATCATTAGCTTTGACACATTGATTGAAGTATAAAAAAATGTGATTCAGTATGCAACAATCTCACTATGAATAGATGAAACTTGTATGAATGAAGCTTGTCCTTGATGTATTCATTCATATTCAGTAGAAGAAATGATTCATGCTATGATCATGAGTATGGATTGCTAAAATTTTATTAGATAGTGTTTGGTAAATAAAAAGGTGTTGTAACTTGACATTTGGATATGAGCTCTACTAATCACCTCATCCAAATAATTTGTTGAAGTGATATTGATGAGTTTGATATTAGTTTTGATCTAGCATTTAAACTTTGATAAGCTAACTTATTTGATTTGATTGCAAAATATTAATTTGTGTAAGGCTAAACATATTGCTTTGGTCAAGTGTTATGTTTGTAAAAATAATTATATGAAGTAAGCTCCCCGATCACGATATGTCTGAATTGACAGTTACCTAATGAAGCCATGATGATGTGTCGATCCAAATCTATACTTCAAAAGTAGTCCAAGGTATGGATTTGATTTTGGTTTTATATACTAATGGTCTATTCTTGACAGGAAATGAGCCTTTGATGATCAAAGTAAGAGGGAGATGGCCTATGAAGTTCGAAATGAATAATCATGCCATGATTTATTATGTCTTGAAATTGGGAGAAGAAAATCCTTAGACACTTTGATCAAATTTCAAGAAGTTATGAAAAGATATTGTTGAACCTAACTTGGAAATTGATAGTTTATTGAAGCATTGATTTTCCATGTGAAAATCATTCTATATATTCTGAGTCAATGAATGATTGCGCAGATTCATACACATTGAGTTACCGCCGAGCTCAGTTCGAGATATTTGCATGTGATGATCTATTTTTTGGTTTGAGACATTCTTTTTGTGATATATGATTGCATGGATGTACTAATGTTTCTTGGGATATTTTTTGATGAGATAATCACATTTGGGTGCTACCTTAGTATGATATATGCCATGATGTTTTGGATGAGAAGTTTGTAGATTTAAGCAAGACAAAGGTTGAGTACGATTGTTAGCATGACTAGCTGTGAGGCATGATGAAGAATCTATTTGGAGAGATGTTTGAGTAGGTTCTGTATATGACATGGATACATTGCGATGACAAAGAGTGGAAACCGATTGGAAAATAATCCCGTATATAGTTGGGTCTGATATGCCTTCATATATTGAGACAATTCTGCTCTATGAGACAAGCTTACGCTTATGATTTCTACCTCTGTGAGAGGGAGGATGAATATGGTATCATTTTTGTGATATATATATATATATATATATATATATATATATATATGATATTTGATTTGATGAATTGTATGAAAAAGAGACTGTTGCTATTGATGATTACCAGATATGAGCATGATGATATATTTCTAATATATAGAGAGCATCACTAATCGAGGACACTGAGCCAACTCTCTCTCTTGTTTGAGCTCCTAGAGTGTGGAATTGAGATGGATAGCTCATGGGTTGAGGGATCTTAGGACAATAGGGAATCACCCCTATCTATTACCCATAGGGTTGTAGATTTTCCTCCCCTACCTTGGTCTTTGTAGAGTATACCTAGTTGTAATCATACCCACATGTTAGGCTTGTTGGGCTTGTCCCTCCCCATCTAGCCAACGATTTGAGGAGAATTGGGGCATCTGATACTTACCTTTTGGTAAGTCAAATATCTAACCCAAGCTCAGATTATGATGTAAGTCTTCTACCACATGAATCTTGAGGGACATTTTTGGGAAGATTGGTAGGCAATAGGATGGGTTGAGATGTGGTCCCGTATATCACCTATTGCTTGATATGGGGTTGTATATGTTTATCTTCCCCATGAGATTCTGGTTTAAGATTAAGCTCCCCAATGTTGTTATGGATTGATATAAGCTCTTTGATGTTGATGTAGGTCATAGATTTGGCTCCCCGATGATGTTTCCCGGGTGGTATCATTGGGATCCCTGCTGGCAGAGATTCCAGGTGGTAGCAAGGGCTCCCTGATGTATAGAAGGTGGTAGATTGATCTCTCCTCTAATGTCAAATTCTTCTCCTTTTAGATTGAATAAAGTTCAACATATGAGTAGGGACAATCAAGAGATAAGTAGGAATAAGTAAGAGATGAATCAAGATGAATAGTGACGATAAGTGATGATGAGATACTTGAGATTAGATATGATTTGATGATATGATACACATGGCATGATGTAGGTGGAATTATCCCTAGTTGAGAGGGAATATGAAACTAGAGACAAATTCCGCTTTGGAAAACTCATTTGATGGAGATGATGATTGCATTGAATTCCTCTTTTATAGAGGACCAAAATTGACCTAAATATCATCTAATTTAGATCAGGGAAACTTTATATTTTTGAATTATAAGCCCACATGTGCATATTTGATCAGGTCATCCATAAAGCAAGTTGGACACCTTTGGAAGGCTATAAATACAAGTGACCTCTACCTCATTTGGACATCATCATGGATCATTATTATATTCTCTTTCTTATTTGTGGCTTACACAACTTTGAGGTAGGTTCACGGAGAAATGGGTTCGCTTGAAGGTGAAATTTCAGGGTCCAAATATTGCACATATTTTTATAGGATTTTGTTTCTTAGTTGCTGGTTTAGGAAAGGATAGATTCAAATGGTCCCTAGATTGTAGACTCAATGAAACGAATGAAAGCTCCTAGTCACTTGCATGCCTACTTCCTCCCTGCGACTGGGACCTAAAGTTTCATTTTTCTATTGACCGAAGTTTTCACTTGTTGACTACAGAGTTTGACAGTTGATTGCAGATAGTGACAATTCATTACAAGCTTCTGAATCATGGTTTTTTAGTATGAGCATGGTTGAGTTCATCTCATGGATATCGTTTAGTTTATTTTTTCTAGATAGTTGTATGGATGAATATATGGATAATTGTACTCTCTTTTTCTGAATCATTTAATGGTAACATAATAAGAATAAGAATTTAAAAGGGTTTTCCCCATAGTGGGTTTTTCCCTGGTCTTTGGTCAATCCTAGTGTCTCTATGTGTGAATGCTTTTCTTTTATTATTCCTCTATGTTCCACTTCATTAATGATGATGATGTTGTTCTCTCTACATAGCTGCATATGTTGCTAAATAATGATGTAAATATGAGTAATGTTATGACGTTATGGGGTGAATTTAATGTGTAAATGAAGAAATTCAATTATCAAAGAAAAAAAAATAGAGCCCTAAGAAAAATTAACACTTGCATGTTCAAGTCATTGTATCAATTACATCATAATCATAATATGATAATACCAATATCCGATAGTTTAGTTATTTTATCACTTACATGTTAGTTATAATTATTGATCATAATTTCATCTTTTAGATTTGGTAAGTTAGTTTTTATCATTATTATGTAGTAATCAAACTCACTTGTCCCTTATCCTAATATTCTTGTTTTCTTGATGTTTATTTCTCATTTATATTATGCTTTCCTCACATTATACCCCTCTTGCAACTTTGAATTTGGTAGATGATCAAGGTATGTGGGCCTTCCCATGTGATGCAAGATATGTAGGCTTACATAGTGAGAAACTATAGCTGATTTCTGTTGTGGAATATCTTACTTATCTCCTTATTTTTAGCTTGCTGCTAGTCCATGTATCTTATTAATAACAATTCCTATAGGGTTGGAGGGAGGTGGCATGGGTGTGGTTGTGTTGAATATAGCATGTGAGATTCACATATGGGTACTTAAATATGCATACCCATTTTTATGTGCCTTTCATGGTCCATTCTTATGTTATATTCATCCATGAACGACCCAATAATGATATTAACTGCGGGAGAAAAAATTAATGGTAAAACTACAAGAACCCCTTGCTGAATCTCGCAAATGGTAAAATAACCCTTGGTTTGGAGCCAAAATTACTAATACTGCAAGAACCATTTTTGTTCACCCCCACCATACCATCGAAGAAGGAGGAGAAGCCACATTTACCTAGCAGGAGGAGAAGTTAGAGGAACACCGTCGAAGTAGGAGGAGAAGCCACATAAATTCCGTTGAAGTAGGAGGAGAAGATAGAGGAATGTTGAAAAAGAACGAGGATAAGCCATGGTAAAAACCATATTTTTTTTAACCCTCTGTGTTCATGGTAAAAAACCTATTATTTTTCTACCCTCGGTGTGCATGGTAAAAGCCCTAGTTTTGGAACAAAATCTATGTTTTCATCTTCATTTCTTGGTTAGTATATAACCATGAGGAAATAGATATTGAAAATAACAACATTTCGAGGAGGATATTTTGGATCATTCTCATCTTCCAAGCGCTCTTCAAGGGAGGGGTTTTCATCCTCATATTTCAAATAATTTTCCATATTCATCGACATTGTTCTCTTCCAAAACCTCAAGAAATTTCATATCTGCGGGTGGTAATTTTTTGAACTTGGGAAAATTATTCTCCATGCACCTTCGCTTGGACACCAACAAAAATTTCAAGGATGAAAATTTATCTTAAATTTTAGAAATCTTGGAAAATATTACTAGTCTCGAATATGCAAACTATAAAATATTTGTTGATTTTTTTGTAAAATTATTCAAATTTCTAATAATTTTATATAGTCTTCTATAATTTTTTTGGGAATTTTAAGGCAAAATAATTTTATCCCATAAAATTTGGGCAAATCATTTTTAGATCAGAAAAATGGAGATTGGCAATTTTGTTTTGGAAAAAACATGGAAATTTAGTCCATTTATGAATATTATCCCTTAAATTTTTGCCTATTGGCCACCTGAAAATTGGGCCATTGTTTTGTTCATTTATTGAATGCATTCTTTCTTGGGGTGTCAATCACACTGCATCTTTATTTCCTATGCAGCTGTATAACCACTCGAGAATTGATCTATTGATCTATGATATATATATATATATATATTTCATGTGTGTTTATGGATAGTTTTCTGGGAAACATATTTTGGGAAGCATATTCTATGCAAGAAAAATTTCTGGGTAGAATGGGAGGCTGAATTTCTAGGTTTTTGGACAATTTTTGAGAGGCCAAATTTTTCCTTAGGGAAGATCATACCAGGTTGAGTTGTAGGGATTATTAGAGGCTTTAATTGAGGGATAGATACCAATTTTTACCATAATATTTGTTGTTCAAGTTGACCTCATAGTTGACTAGCTACATTAGATGTATTTGTTGCTGAATTGAAGAATTTCTCTAAGAAAAAGGTTGTTAGGTTTTCCCACAAAATGGGTTTTCCAAGGGTAAATATTGTGTTCTTATTATGAATTATGATCTATACTATCCTCATGGTTTTATGGTTGAATTTCTGAAGTGTAATTACTTAATGATAAACTGGAATCATTAAAAGAAGACTATATAATTTGAAATAATTATCATTATTTCAGAAATATTGTGCTAGTATTTATTGCACTTAAAAAATCAACATGGTATGAGAGATTTGGTGAAAAAAAGGACATTGAGATCACTCTTGAAGAATATTTGGTAAGATATCACTCTTAAGGAAGATATATATCTATAATCTATTTATTTGTTTATGAATATGGGTTCCCATGTGAAGGAAAAATAAAAATTTGAAGGAGCTACAAACTTTAGGGCATGGAAAACAAGGATTGATATTTTTCTATAAACGAATATCTCTTGGGTATCATGAAAGTTAAGGTCACTAAACTATAAAAATATGAAAAATAAATAAAATTTTAGAAATATGATATTTCAACTAGAAGTATCATTGTATATTTTTCTAGAGATCATTTGATCCCATATTTCACAAATATTGACTCTTCAAAGAAAATGTATGATGCCATAATTGGATTGTACACTATAAAAATTATTGGTCAAGAAATGACTTTAAAGAATGAGCTTTGTGATGCTAGAATGAAAATGAATGATACTATATCTTCATATTTTATTATGATTTCTCAATTAAGAGATTAAATTCAAGCGATCAGTGAAATCATTCCTGAAAAGGAACTAGTGAATACAAAACTTAATGGTTTAACTAAATCACGGGACTCATTTGTAGCAGGAATATGTGCTAGAAAATAAGCTCCCAAGTTTGATGAACTATGGATTGCATGAAATAAAGAAGAGTTAAGGCTTATGTCAAGAGGGAGGATTCAAATATATGAAGAACGTGACTCTCAAGAATATGCAACACATTTCAACAAGGGTGGAGGAAGAAAAAAGTTTGGATTTCAAAGAAGAAATGACGAAAGAAGAATTGAAGGAAGAAGACCTAAAGAAATAATACCTACTTCTCAAGGAAAGAGAGATATGCCAAAGGTTCAATGCTATCAATGCCACAAATTTGGTCATTTTAGACATGATTGTTATAAAATATAGAATGAAATAAAAAGAAAGGGAAAGCAACATGATACCATGGAATACTTGGATGAAATTCCAAAGAAACATAAGAATGAAGATCTAGGTAATAAATAATTTTTCTATTTCTCCACTTTTACTGGTTCTATTGCAGATAGTGAAGACTTGTGGCTTGTAGGTTGTGGTGCTTCAAGTCACATGATGGGAGATAGAGACAACCTCACAACTATACTGGAAAGAGTATTATTGACACAAAAGGTGAAAAATGGAGACAACAACAATTATGCAGTAAAATGTATTGGGAAGACATCCATTGAGCTAGAATAAGGTGATAATGTTCATATTAGCAACATATTATATGTACCAGGTTTGAAAAATAATTTGGTTTCTATTTCATGAAAAATAGATAAATGAGATAAAGTAGCTTTATTTATGGAAAATTTCTTATTTGGCCCAAAGGCTCTAGTATAGATCCTGCTAGAGTAATTGGAGTTTGTGAAGGAAGGTTGTATATACTTCTAAAACAACCTACTTAGGGACTTGTACATAATGACATTAATCCATGTGGGATTTGGCATATAGTACATGCACATTTCCACTAGAAATCATTTCCTACCTTAAAACAATGGTTTTAGGTGTTCTGGATTTGTAGGAAGAAAAAGGAGTATGTAAAGGATATGTGCTTGGAAAGAATGTCAAGTATCATTTTCTAAACAGGAAAAGTAGATCCAAGGAATTTTTGTACCTATTCCATTCTGATGTATGTGGTCCAATTCTAGTGAAGTCTCTTGGAGGCTCTTTGTACTATGTAAATTTCATTGGTGATTTCTCTTGCAAGACTTGGATTTAATTCATGAAGATGAAGGATGAAGTGTTTGATAAGTTTCAAGAATTAAAGGTTGAAGTATAAAACTTGAAGGGAAAGAATATCAAGATATTGAGACCTGATAATGGAGGAGAATATTCCTCCAAGGAGCTCATTTCTTTTTGCAAACAAGATGGGATTAAGAGGTAGTTGATAGACCATTATAATCCCAACAAATTGGAGTTTCTGAAAAAATAATAAAACCATCGAAGAATTTGTCAAGGAAATGATGCAAAACCAAGACTTGCCTATATTTTTGTGGAGTGAGTTATTTATGGCAACTGTCTACAGTCAAAATAGAAGTCCTCATCAAATTTTTTATTAAAAGACTCACGGAGAAGTGTTCACTAGATAGAAACCTTAGGTTGGTTGTTTGATTATCCTATTTATGTTCATGTACCTAAAGAAAAGAGAAGGAATTTATATCCTTTAAGAAAGAGAAGAATATTCGTTGGTTATATTGAGTCATTAAAGGAATATATAATATATGTTCTAGGAAAAAAATAGGTTGAAGTTAGTGGGGATGTGACCTTTGATGAGAATGTGTATTATTGATAATCTAAGGAAGTTCCCATGGAATTTGATGAGGATGAAGAACGTGAATCTCCTAAGGAAGAAGAAGGTTCTAATCCATTAAAATATTTAGAGTATCCTATTGATCATCATGAAGAGCCAACAAGGCTTAGTGATCTAATGGACTTGGTTGTTGTTCCTGAAATCAAGAAGAGGCTAGCTTGGCTAAGATCCACTTTGTAGGAAGTAGAAGAACATGATACAACACATGGATCCTTTAGGGAAAAAAATTCCAAAGAGGTATCCTATATATGCAAAATTAATGACTAATCTTATTTATTCTGAATCTTCCACCTATAACTAAGTAGTTAGCTAGCAAGTTTGGAAGGATGCAATGTTGGAAGAATACCAATAAATTATGAATAATGATGTATGGGAGATTGTTCCTAGACCTGAAGGAAAATCAATGGTATCCTCCAAATGGGTGTACAATATCAAGCATGAAATGGATGTAAATATTGAAAAATATAAGGTGAGATTTGTGGCTAGAGGGTTCACAAGAAAGAGGGCGAAGATTATGACGATACTTTTTCTCCTGTTACCAGGTACAATACCATTAGATCTATTATTTTTATTGCTACTTTTATTAGTGGGAACTTATATCAAATGGATGTTAAGAATTATTTTCTTAATGGCGCATTTGAGGATAAAGTGCACATAGAGAAAAATTAAGGTTTTGAGGTCCATGGTAGAGAGTCCCAGGTTTGCAGGTTGAATAAGTCCTTGCATGAACTTAAGCGAGCACTGAGAGCCTAGTATGTATGAATTGATGAGTATATGACAAGACATAGTTTCTCCAAAGGTGATGCTTATCCAAACCTATTGATGACTTATTTCTGACAGGTGTGGTACATCTAATTATTCGGTGTAAGAGAGAGAGAAGTGTGGCATAAAAAGTTACTCGACGGACTATTTGATCATGTGCTTGAGCTAACCACGATATATGGTGATAATCAAAGTTGTGTGAAGCTAACAGAGAATCCATTTTTCCATGATAGGTAAAAGAAGATCAAGATCAAGTACTAATTCATTTGTGATATGGTGTAGAAGGGAGCAATGAAGCTCCAGTATGTCTCCACATATGAGAAAATTATTGATATTCTTACAAATCATCTGTCCCGAGCGAAGCATGTTTACTTTAGAGAAAAACTTGGAATTATTGAGAATGCCTCTCTCATTGAGAAGGGGTGATAAGGAGATAAAATCGTGGACTAAAATTCTCCCATTGTTCTTTGACTTGAATTAGTGACATTATCCTTGTGTCAAGTACTTTGACCCGAATTAGGGAGAATGGCTCGACAAAGGACAATTATTCTTCTTGTATCTAATATTTTGACCCAAATAATGAAGAATTGTCCTATAACATCATGTTCACTTAACATCAAGCCTTGGATTTTGTAGCAAGAGTTTTGCATTTGGAGATTCACCATCTGTCATTGACCCAAATGATGGTGAACCAAGGCTAGTTGGGATGCCATATGTCAGGTACCGACCCAAATTATGGTGACTAGTTGTATGCTAAATGACATCCCATGTGTCTGAAGTACTAACCCGAATTCTGATGAGAACATGCCATATGTTATGAATAAATATTCATATAATATTTTAATAATATATAATAATAATAATAATAATAAATAAATAAATAATTAGTTAATTAATTATTTAATTAAACATTTTTTTTTAAAAATTTAATGAAGAGTCATTGTCAAAAGACATGCCCATTTACCCTCGTGATGAGTCACTACCTATTTAGGCATACCATCTAAGGGAATGTAAAGCATCATTCAAGTATTCAATTATTAATAAAATATTACTTTTCAGTGTGTAACCCTGAAAGTGAATTCAATGTGCATTTCTGGTTTCCTTACAGTGGTATCATAGTGATCAACCTTCACGCCTGTGGTTTCTCATAGTTTACTATCACTGTCATTGTTCTCTCATTCTACTCATTGTCGTTCTGTACCTATTCACCGCCCATAGTATTTCAATGCACAATCGTTCCCTTGCTAGATGTTTTTTCCCCGTCCTTGTGTTTTATACTGCACCCCTTTTCCCATCCATATTTACCTGGTCAATTGTCACATCTATTGTCCACCCCTTGTCCCTGCTCAAAATTGTCGCGAATTTTGTCCAACGTCCCCAGCTATCGACCATACCAACCTTCCATTTTTTGATATATCGAGACACCATTCCCTTTGTTGTAAGCACTGTCTATTGTCCAACTTCCATTGCTCATTCTGTCACTGGTGCTTGTGAATCCCTCACCTTCAAATTTTTCCTGTCCACACCTATTCCCTGATATCCATTCCATACGCCAACCTCTATTCTCCATCCATTTGTAGCCAAAATATTCCATGATAGATACCCAATCACATGAAACATCGATGTTTGATGCTATCCTCCTATCATTGTTGACCACGCTACTTCCATTTCTTCATGCCAAACCATCACCATTTTCTTTTCATGGACGATTTTCTTTTCCATATTAATTATATAATTAAATAATCTACTTAATTATATAATTAACAATTAAATAATTTAATTATATATAATAATAATAATAATAATAATAATAATAATTAAAGAAAAACATGGTTCCACCAAAAAAATAAAAGAACGAAGAGCAATAATGACGAAGCCAATTCAAAGAAAATTCAAGAAGAACTTGATAAAATGTGACGATGCTTGGATAATTTCGAAAGAAAGCAGAAAAAGTTAGGACAGGGTCAAGACAAGATAATTGTAGCTTAAGAGAAAATGGAAAGTGATATTAGAATAATAGACAACGTTGAGAGAATGTTGAGCTAGTTGATGGGAGGAATCAATCTAGTTTTTATTCCTTTAATCTCTTAAGAACCAACATAAGTCCCAAGACCCCAGAAAGAAAATATTTTTTAAATCATGAAATTCCACAAATACTACAAATAGACTTCCAAGGAAGTCAGTACTATATGAAATTTACAGAAAATGACTACCAGTGAATTAAAATAGAATTACCTAAGTACGATGGTAAATATCATAGAGGTGATATTGTGTGGGTTAATAAAATGAAGGCCATTTTTGAGTCAAACCCGCCAATAGGTGAGCAAGAGAAGATCATGACCACATCCAAAAACTTGGAAGTTGACGCATATGGTTGGTTCCTATGGTGGCCTAGCAAATGTGAATCTTGTTCATTTACTTGGAATATTTTTGTGGATTCCTTACTAAATATATTTCATGACGAAGAAGAGGATGATGTCTATGAAAAATTCATTCATATTAAGAAAAAAGGGTCTATAAGCGAATACAACCACAACTGGGATGTATTAGCTATAAGACAAAGAAGATTCTCTGATGAAGAAATGATGAAAATGCATCGATGTGGACTTAAGGTGTTATATACGAGCATAATTGAAGTTTTATAAACCCAAAATGATTGAAGAAACCAGACATGCAACAAAAATTATTGAGCAAAAATATAAATTCAATAACACACCACATACCAATAATTAAAAATTTAGTAGTTACTCAAAAGAAAATACAAGAAAGAATTATTTAGATAAATCTAACAAGTATGTTCCACCCCCATTGTGAGAAGGAGGAAAACAAAAATCAAGTTTCGTAAAGAAAAACGATGGAAAATTCTGGACGTGTGGAGACAAATACTCTCTAAGATGCAAGTGAAACACACAAAAAATCTACAACTGCAAAGCAGAACATAAATCTTCTGATAGTGACTCCAATGAAGAAACTAATGAAGAAAATTAGACTCCTAATCCAAATCCAGAAGAAGAAAATATGTTGAGAATTTATCTGGTAGCTATCATAGGCATAGCCCATCCACAAACATTAAAGTTGAATGGACATATTAAGAAGCAAAATGTCATTGTGCTAATAGATTCAAGAATCACCCACAATTTTATAGATATCAATGTCACAAAGAGGTTAAATATATTTGCATATCCTATGATAGATATAGAGGTTATGGTGGCATATGGGAAAATAATAGATGGAGTAGGGAAGTGCCATAAAGTTAAAATGCAACTAAGTGGTTATGAAATGGAGTCTATATTTTACATAGTTCCCTTGGGAGGTGTAGATTTTGTCCTGGGAATTCAATGGTTATGAATGTTGGGGACATATTCCAAAAATCACAAAAAATAATTCATTAAGTTCAAGTGGAATGGAAGAGAGTATACATTGTTCGGGTTCTAAGCTCCTCCTACCTAAAACATATCTGCATAAAAAATGAAGAAACTTATTCACAAAGGAGAATCTCTGGTATTCATTGCGCAATGCCAAAAATTAGAGTTATTATCTATGGAAGGGACTAACCAACAATTTGAAGTTACATCCCTAATCCCAAAATATGAAAAATTATTTTAGGAATTTCCCATGAAATTACCTCCCGAAAGGAAGATCAAACACATCATTGAAGTTAAATTGGATGCAACACCTATGTATTTCAAGCCACATCATTAACCACATCATCATAAAATAAATATAGAAAGGCTAATACGATATTTACTAAGTTTGGAGTCATTACAAAAAACGTAAGTCCATATGCAACTCCAATAGTGTTAGTCTGAAAGAAATACATATCCTTTCGATTGTGTATATATTATTGAGGATTAAACAAGATTACTATTAAACACAGATTTCCCATTCCATTTATTGATGAGACACTGAAAAAAATACATGACGCCGAATTTAAAAAAAAGAAAGATTTGAGGTCAAGTTATTATCAAATCCGAGTAAGATTAGAAGACGTCGAGAAGATTGCGTTTAGAACTCATGAAGGGAATTATGAGTTTAAGGTAATGACATTTGTTATGAAAAATGCACCAGCCACCGTTTAGGAAACATGAATGAATTCTTTCACCCATACTTGCGAAAATTCATATTGGTTTTCTTTGAAATTTTCTACAAAAAACAATGGAAGGAGCACCTCAAGCATCCAGAAGAAGTACTTTTTGTATTGAATACGAATCAATTTTATGTGACATTATAAAAATGTAACTTTGGACAAAAAGAATTTGAATATCCAGGACACATCATATCTAAAGGAGTAAAAGTAGATCCTAGTAATATTAAAGCAATCAAATATTGGCCCAAGCGAAGGAATATATCAAAATTTAGGTGATTCCTTGGATTAAACAGATACTATAGAAGGTTCATAAAAAAATATGCACATGTGAATGCTCCCCTAACTAATTTATTAAACAAAAAATCCTTTCATTTGGAAAATAAGGTAGATGAATTCTTTGAATATTTGAAAAAGCTAATGTCACCTACAACGGTTCTGGAAACTCCAGATTTCTCCAAATATTTTTTGGTAGAATTTGAGGCCTCAAGATTTTGGATTGGAGTAATATTGATGCAAGATGGTCACCCCATAGCTTATGAAAGTCGAAAGCTTGATAAAATGGAAAACTTGAAGTATACCTACCACAAGGAGTTGTTGTCCATTATTCATTGTTATTAGGGAGCAAGTTTTCAATTTTCACAGATCATAATAATCTGCAGTTGCTATTAAAAAAAAAAAAATTATCAAGGGATGAAAAAAAGTTGATATAGAAACTGGCCGCATTCGACATGGAAATTTTTCATAAAAGGGGAAAATATAATGTGGTTTCTAACACTCTCTCACGTAAAGATAAAGACACCAAAACATTCTCCACATTGGTAGCAGTCCTTGATTGGTTCGACAAGATCCGAACTAAATATGCCAAAATCCAAACACTTTTTCGATAATCGAAAACATCGATCAACATCCTAATTTTGAATGGGAAAATGACATACCATGGTATAATGGTAGGATTTACCTAAGTCATTCATCCAAATTTAAAACAAAATATCTAAAGGAATCACACAATTCCCCTACAACTAGGCATGTTGGTTTCTTTAAGATATACTACGATGCTTGTCAGTCATTCTACTTGAAGGAAATGAGTAAGGAAATTAATAAGTACATCACCGAATGTGACATCTGTCAAATAAGTAAAATCGAAAATGTCTCTATATTGTTACATCCCTTACATGTTCAAAATCACAAATGGGAAGAAATATCCATGGATTTCATGGACAATTTACCTATGTCTGATGGTAAGGATAAAATATTTGTTGTATTAGATAGAATCATTAAATATGCGTACCTTATGGCATTAAAAAGACAGAATCAACCAAGAAAATTGAAAAAGTATTTTGCAAAAACATCTACAAGCTACATGGTCTACCTAAAGTCATCATTAGTGATAGGGATGCAAGATTTAGGGAAATTTATGGAATAAATTTTGCAACCAATCTGGAATAACCCTTAACATGAGTTCATCCTACCAGTTACAAATAGATGGTAAAAAAAAATAGTAAATAAGTGGTTAGAAACATATCTATGCTAATTCATATCTGACAAGAAAAGAAAATGGTCACAGTGGTTGCTTTTAGCAGAATGGTGGTACAATACCACCTATCATACCTCAACCAAAATGAACCCATTCCAGGCCCTATATGGTTATGAATCCCTGAGATGGAAATGTTTTTCATTAAATGACACTAAAGTTCAAGCAGTGATGAACCATTTGGAAAAAATTCAAAAGATTATCAATATATTAAAGGAAAACCTAGAAACTTCCATAAATAGAATGAAGCAACAAGTTGAACAACACTGTTAAGAAATAGAATTCGAAGAAGGAGACTGGATCTTCATAAGACTGCAATGTTACAAGTAGTTATCCATGAAAAAACATGGAAATAACAAGTTATCCCCAAAGTTCTATGGGCCTTTCCTGATAATCAATAAAAACAATGATGTATCGTATGGATTGAAACTACCATATACCTGTCGAATCCACAACGTATTCCATGTTTCATATCTCAAAAAGACACTAGGTCAAAACCATTCAGCTCAAACCAAGGTACCTGAAGTCAATGAATAAGGATAGATTTTATTATAACCTAAAGGTATACTTGAAACTAGATAAAAGCTACTACGTTCCAAAACTATTAGATAATACCTAATCAAGTGGAAAAAACTTCTAGAAAAAGACTCCTCATGGGAAACATATAAGTTCCGACAACAATACCCCTCGTTACCTTTGATTTGAGGACAAAGACATTTTTAAGAGTGGGGAAATGTTATGAATAAATAGTTCATAGAATATTTTAATAAAATATATATCATAAATAAATAAATAAATAATTAGTTAATTAATTATTTAATTAAATATTTATTTTTAATTAATGAAGAGTCATTGTCAAAAGACATGATCATTTACCCTCGTGACCAGTCATTGCCTATATAGGCATACTGTCTAAGGTAATGTAAATCATAATTCAAGTATTCAATTATTAATAAAATATTACATTTCAGTTTGTAACCATGCAAGTGAATTCAATGTACGTGTATGGTTTCCTTACACCATATGTATGAAGTACTCACCCGAATGATGATGATTAATTGATGAAATTGATTTACCATGTGCTTAAAACATTGACCCAAATTATGATGAGGATATGCCATAGGTCTGAAGGGTTGACCCAAATTATGGTAAATGGTTGATGCTATTGGATTACCATGTGTAACAATTGTGACCCGAATATGGTGATGATTTCTTATAACCTTTTCTTAGAGAAATTTGTTCGTATGAAGAACACCTATCTAGCCTTTATTAATACCTCCCTAACTAAGAGGGAGTGTTGAATTTTTTTAGTTATGATCGGTCTTAATAATTTATATTTTAGCCCTTGTATTATATAAATAATTTTTAAGACATGTTATTCATGTATTTTTGATTATTTAGCCCTTAAAAGAATTTGTATAAGACATGTTATTCATGTCAGATTTAAAAGAGAAAATTTTGAATTTTGAAATTTGAATTTTTGGCTCCAAAATAGTCAAGCCATCCCTCCCTAAATTAAAGTCGGCCCTAGTGAAGAGACACACCCATTCATGAAGGAAAAACACTATATAAAGGCATTCAACCTCCTCCAAAATGGGTGCCACTCAACCTCTCAGAAGAAAGAAAATTTATGGGGATCTAAGCGAAGGGAAAGAAGGAAAAGAAGGGAGAAAAGAAGGATGAAGATAATATTTCTCTCTCTCTCTCTCTCTCTATCTAACTAACATCTCTCTCTTTCTCTAGCTCACATATTCTGGGCATGTCGAATATCTCGGTAGACTGGGAGGTTGAGTTTCTGTGTTTCTGGACAACTTCAGGTAGCTCGAATTTTGGCCTAAGGTAGATCAGATCATGCCAAGTTGTAGGGAATATTGGAAGTTTGAATTGAGGGCTAGAGACTAGATTTGACCATAAGCTTTGTTTGTTAGTTTGACCTCATAGTTTATTAGCTTAATTAGATCTATCTCTTGTTTAACTAAAGAATTTCTCTAAGAAAAAGATTGATGAATGTTTTCCCTAGGTGGGTTTACTACGTTAAATATTGTGTTCTATTTGTGCATTGTGATTTGTACTATCCTTATGGTTTTATGGTTGAGTTTTTGAAGTGTAATTTCTTAATTATAAAATGGAATTATTAAAGGAAGATCTATATCATTTGAAGTACTTATCAATATTTTATAAATATTGTGCTAGTATATATTGCACTAAAAAACTCAACACTCTTGGCACCACCTTCTCGAATTGGACTCCTATTACATTTGGCTAGATAATGATAAAAAAAACGAATTTTTTAGTCATTTGGGAAAGGATCCTTAGTTCTCACAAGAGAAGCCAAAATGTAAAACTCTAGGATAAATTAAAATTATTCTTGATAACTCTTAGAAAGAGATGTTGAACCAAAGAACAAAGAAACGTCGAGAAAGGATCCTCAGTTCTCACAAGAGAAGCCAAAATGTAAAACTCTAGGATAAATTAAAATTATACCTGATAACCTTAGAAAGAGATGTTGAACCAAAGAACAAAGAAACACTGTTCCACCTTTTTTCTTGGTAGTTGATCTAGTTAACCATCATTTAGTTTTTTATTTTCTCATATTTCAAAAGATTCATCGATTTCAAACATTAAGGTTCAAAATTCAATGAATCTCAAGAAAAATTAAAATTTTACAATGAAATTCGCTTGTTGAAGATGGAAATCCCTTTTAGAAATTCATTGGATGAAGAAATTAATTCAGTTTTTAAATTTCAGTTATTAAAAAACCCTAAAAAAATACCATTAATTTTTTTGAAATTTATGAGTTGAAGAACAAAATCCCTAAAATACCATCGTCAAAATTTGATAAAAAATAAAATACCACGAATTTTGTTGACCTGTAATTTAGCTTGAACAAGACATAAAAAGAGCAAGTATTCCTATTATCAAGAGACTATGCTAATTGTTATTGGTATGATTGTTCAATTGTTTGGGTTAATATTCTAATGGGTATTGAGTTGTCACTCATGACTATCCAATATCATAATTTTTTATATGCAAAATTTCTATAGCTTTGGCAAGTTTTAAATTATACTTTATATTTATTAAATAGATAGGTTAACATTTTATATTATAATTTTATAAATTTAGCCGATATGCAATTCGACCATCGATAATGCACATGGAGGAATTCCTAATGTGGCATTCATTTTTTATTGCATAGTAGGTTTCCCCTTATGGGCTGCAAGGCATGCTACCCTTAATGTCAATGAGATTTTAACTATGTCTTGACTAAATTTTTATTGATTCTTAATGTTGGCATGTTATTGAGTCATCATGTTTTTGGTTCTCTAAAAATTCCTCCACATTGAAGTGTTCCCTCCAATTTTTGGTGTCTTGTCATTGTCACTCATAAAGGAAATGTCCCATTTAACACATCCAATCTAATGACTATTGTTTTTCCGGTCACATATAAAATGAAAAATTACTAAGTGGGACATGTATCCTCTAAGTTTTTCTATTCCCTTTGTCTATTATATACCTACTAGGATTATCGTTTATTTAGCGCATGTTTTTTTCCATTATTTTACTATTATCAAATTTCATATCCCTTGATTGATTATCCCATCTCTTGTGTAGCTAGAAATACAAGTGTTAAATGCATCATCTAATATTTCAAATTTCACTATCCATAATTCACTCATTTATATCTTCAAAATTCAAATGTTTTAAGGCTTCTCCAACATTTTGTTGTAGATTTCAATGTAACCTCCTATCTTTTGTGCAATGTATTGAATTTAGTTTGGATAAATTTCTAGACACTTGCAAACTTAGAAAGATAAACAAAAATAAAATTATTTATGTAAAAATACCACTTGATATCCTTTTTAATGTGCACGAGAAGAGCATAATAATATTTCATCAAGATATAGAAACTATTACAATATGGTAAGACTGCCTTCCATCCATTGCTGTAGGGAAGGGAAGAACATTGATCCAAAGGTAAAGGTGAAAGCAATGGTAATATCACCAAAGTTACATCAGAAGGTTGTGCTTCTTGGGGGAACTTAAGAACCCTATAATTTTGTTAGTTTCTCAATGCAGTCCTCCTTACCCTTGTTCTTAGTAATCATGCTAAAAAGGGACATGTTCTTACTTAAGTGTTCATGAACTAGAAAACTATTTCATATTTGGTCTAAAAAAGAACAAGGGCACCTTGTGTTTTTTAACCATGTTGAACCTCCTCTTCTACTACTGCATAAAGATGTTATATGCCATTTCCATTCTCATTGAAACACTGTTAAGTAACCACAAACTAAGAGAAAACTTACCAAAATTATTGAAATGGGTTTCATTTCTTCATTATGCATTTGACAATTATGTTTCAGAGCAATATTGTAATAAAAAATTTGGACATACTGTGCAAGAATTTCATTCCACGAGATTTTGTTAGAAACCTTATGTGCATTCACCATACATATATTTTTCCATACTTATCTAAAAGTGAATTCCATGCACTAATAAACAACTCAAATTCTCCTCTTATTATATAGTCATGGATGATTTTACCAAGTTTCATGGATAATAAGGAACCCCAAGTAGGAAAAACCCTAGTAAAGAATATTAAATTGATTTTTTTTTTTTTATCTAGTCATTTTTGTGTTACAACAATAAAAACATTTCCCCAGGTGCTCTCTTTCACCACAAGAACATTCTTCATGAACAAAATGGAATGGAATATACATATCCATCACCTATCCTTTCTATATGGATATGGAAAATTGCAAAATGTTTGATGATAACACGTTATTGTGATCATACATTGAGTATTTTATGATAGTATTACGTCGCAAGGTGATAACAAAAAATATATGTGTTTGTTGCTTCCTTTAGTGAATTGGTTGTATTCTTTTATTTGATTATTTTCTTATAACAATAAGAATACATAAACCTCATTGTTTAAGAGTATAGAACTAAGTCAAGCAACCTTAGCTATGATATCTTAAGTATAATAAATAATAGTTGGTTAAGCCTCCATAAAACTATGCAAGGAAAGCTGGAATGCATGCATTAGATTTGATCTCAAGAACATAAAACTAAGCAAGGAGAGTCAGAAGCATCATCGTGTTAATTTGGATCTAAATGGCATAAAAGCATATCATTGTTCATATAGGCTAATGAAAAGTTTCAAATGTTGAATAACCTTGTATCATTTAATTAAAATTTGATTGTGTTCCTACTTGTAGCCTCAAATATAAGCATTGTTAAAGCATGATGGAAAAAACATAGGCTTGTTGTGATGAAACAATGAATATTCCTTGCCCAGAAACAAAATCGTCTCTCATTCAAAAGATAAATTTCCTCTTTTTTGTAGGCATGGCTGCATTGCTAGATTATTATGATCATGAGGATTAACAATGTTGGTTGAAACTTTAGGTAGGATTCCCTATAGTTTATGCAATACCGAGAAACAATTCCTAAATTTCAAGCAAATTAAGGATGATTGATAAATACCTAACGAATCTTAAACAAGGAGACTATGGATATTGACTCAAACCAATACCAATTCAAGGGAGAAAATTAAGTGAAAGAGGATGAAGGGAAGTGATGAATGGAGATTATTGGATGAACTCACAAAGAACCCTACTAAAATCACTCTCTTCAAACCCTAAAGGGAAAGACAATTTCTAAAATACCTAGGGATGAAAATAGGGTTTGATACTTAGGGCTAGCTAAATCTCTCAAGCTAGCCAATAAATATCAACCATTTTCAAGGAAAATTATTGGTTAGGGAAGGCCAAATTTAGCGCTAATTTTCTTGGGAAAAATGAGACCTCTATGCTAAGGTACGAGGCTTCATATACATGTGTTCCCAACCCTCTTTTCCCTTTTGAAAAATTTCATTTTAGTTTTGGGAAAAAATGGATTTTGAAATTTATTTCTTTATTGCATCAACCTCTTTAAGGTTTCCTTTCCCAAATGGCTCAAGGGCCAGTTAAGACTTCAAGGTTTAACCAATATAGGGTAACACCAATCTCGAAGCTTGGGATGTGAGGAGCTTTGTAATGTGCGGAAAGTGGTAAGTATGGTCTGAAGATGGGAACACTTTCATCCCTTCAAGTATTCCCATTCAAGATCATCCTATGAGAAATATAACCCTACCTAATTTTAGACAAAAATGACTTTGGCTTGATTATTATATCAATTTTACAGTTTTACCATATTTATTTTCTTTTATTTCACTACTTCTAGGAATGTTTATGACATGAGATTTTTTTTTCTCTATTTCACTACTTCCAAGAATTTTTACGATAGGAAATATTTTTTTTTCTTTCGCAGAAGCTATAATTCATAAATATTGGAAAGGGTTGAAAATAAGGTAGGATTTTTTTTTTTAAATAATCAAAATAATGTAACGTGGAATTGATTATTTGTTTAAATAATTGAAATAAATTTTCTTTTGTTGAAATATATAGTCACCAGGACATGATCGTGGTGATCTTGTTTGGTTTGATGAGGATGTGTTGTTGATTCCCTAGGCCCAATCATAACAATCAATAATATTGTGGTTAGAACATACACAAAACTTGTTCGTTTTATTCACACTAGAGATAAAACTCCTTAGATTAAAGATAAGATCAACATATTGAACCAAGATATTTAGAGATATCATGTAATAACCATATTTTAAAGTGATTCTTTTTATTTCATAAGCTCAATTATGAAATTTTGTTTTTTAAATTTTACATTATCTACTCATTTTTTTTCTTATATAGGATTTTTTGGCAGAGACACCACAACATCCGGCCAAAACGAGCCAACTTTCAATGGTAGAGCATGTCGTACATGAAAATCCTCTATTGGAAGAGGAGCATAGGGCAACCATTCCAATGATGTTGACTAGTGAATGAGGTAAATAATTACATTTCAAATTTATTTTTTAGTATTAATTAATTACTTCAATTATATTTCTTTCGAATGAGTTCTTTGAATCGTTGGGCAGCCTCACCTTTTCTTGTTGCAACTGATAATTCTTCCTTCTTGAGGAAATATTGACAACATTGTGAGTACATGACTAGGTCATCAATTAGAGTTACAAATTCCATAATAATAGAAGGGGAAGAAGCAATTAATGAATTCATTTATGAATTATTTTAAAAAATAAATAAAAATTGAAAAGAAATGATTGTACAAGGTATATCATTAGAAACATCATGTACCATATTATGGAAACATATTTTTGATGATAAAATTTATTAAGATGAATAATTTTGTGTATATGATTAATGAATTAATGTTATATTTTAATGAATGACTGCTATATATACAAAATCACATATGTTTCTTTATGATTTTTTTTTTTGCTAGTGTTTATGCATGAATCCTGATGTGTTGATTTCAAATATTTTCTAGTAGATAGATTGGGTACTGGGAATTCAGAGTGATGTGAGAGGGTGGGGTGGGGGGGGGTGGGGTGGACAAGAGATTCCTCCTTCACATGGTTGGACCTATTTAGTAGAGAATAAATTAGGATTTGGATAATATTGGAGAAAACCTCCATCAATCCAATAGAGCAACAACAAATCCAATGTTGACATCACTATTGGTCCGTTAAATCAAGGGAAATTTTCTCCAAGATTAGACTACTCTAATAAATTATTCTCGAAACCAAGAGGATATCACTTAGTATTCATGCAAAAAATTATTTTTAATTAAATTTTAGTCATAATAACGTTTGTTTTATTTTATTATATTGATTATTCTATTTTTAACTCAATTTATGTATCTTTAACTCAATTTATGTGAACTATAGCTATTTTTATTCTAAATTTATTTTTTTTCATCCCAGTTTTAACATAAAATTAGTTGAGATGGAGCTTTACTGGTGTATTTCAGGCATGTTATAAAAATAAAATTAGAATTTTACTCTTTTTTCGTCTGACTTGTCTAGAATCACTCTACATATATCAATTATGATCTTCAAATCAACTTAATTAATTATATTTTTTGAATTACTAGTTACTATTTTTTTCCAATGAAAACCTTGCGGGTAAATGCAAGAAATGTTTCCCCATATTTTTGGATGGCATCCCTTGTAAACCTGTCATAATAGGCTAGTGTATTTAACCTAAGGAGATTCAAACTGAGCACCTTCTGGCATGGAACTAATCAAATTCACAACAACATTGGTAAAAATCAATTAAGCTAACCCTTTGTGCTTAAATTTACACTTAATGTTATAGAAGTGGTCTAGGTACATTGGTTTAGGCTACTTTGGATCCTATCCCCTTTTCCAACTCTCAAAATTAACCAATTCGTAATAAGTGGAAATGCTGAGACAAATACTTTCAAATCCATCTATGGATACTACCATTCTCTTAGATATTCACATTGTTTTTTTTGTAGTTAATTCCAGATCCAATATAAATTTTTTTGTGGTATTCTCTACCTTTGAAAAAATTATAATCTCCTCCCCGCACTAGCTAATATAGAACACTAGGAATTACAACCTAGTTACACTAAGGATTATTACAAACTAAACTAGTGGAGATACTTCTCACATACGTTTATCAAAGTCCATAATGTTAACATGAAAATCACTAGACAAGATGACAAGGTCCATATTAGCCTCTTGGATAGAGATATCAATGATTGGGATAAGAAACAAGGATACCTATTGGTGAGCCCTGTTATTGCACGAAGAGTGTTGCAACTCCTAGGGGATGCCCTACTTTACTTTATCAAACTGAGGTTCGTACAAACTTTGACGTGACAGTGCTATATACACAACATATGCATTCTGTTCATGTCATCCTCTTCTGCTTTACGAAAGCGTTCTATTTCTTAAATGATGAGAACAAATGTAAATTACATTGATGGAAGGAAAAGACGGAAAGGAAACTGAACTAAATTCCTGGAAATAAATGACAAGAATGAATCTAATTGAATTTGTAGAAAAAAAAGTAGAAAGGAAACTAATCTTAAACCACACTTAACTTGGCCAAATAGATAAATGCACTCTACTTATCCTATGATCTATCTACCATTCTTCTATCCATGCAACTAGGCTATCCATGACTTAATTCTAACTAAAAAGAGTTAATTTGCAGTTTGGAGGAAGAAAAAGGGCTAGAAGAGGCTAATGGGAGGTTCAACACATGAAACGAGGTTTAGAAACGGAATGAGGGGGTTAAAACCTTAGAAAACTTTATTATGATGTGAGAAATGACTTTGGAGTGGAGATAATTGAAAAAGGCTTAGAAGCGGAAAGAGGGGTTTAAAGTCTTTTAAAACCTTATTATAGCACAAGAAAGGGCTTTGGAGTGGAAAGAAATCAAGAGTGACGTGGCGAAATGCGATGGAGGTAAAATTTGCGATTGGCGATGTCGCAATAGAAACTTTGCAAGTTGAAATGGACAACAATAAGGATTTAATGGGAATAAACTAAAATGTGCAAAGTGCGATGTGCGTTGCGGTAAAGGTTGCGGGAGACGATTTGTGATGGGGATGACATGGCGGTGAAAGGAAAAGGAAAAAGTTGCAATTTGTGATATGCGATGTCGAAATATTGCAATTTCAAGTACGAGTAGTAATTGTTAAAGGTAACATCTAAAGGATGCGAAGTGAGATTTGCAATGGCGATGTGGCGGTGGGATCGACAACAGGGTGAGATTGTAGTATCGCAATCGCAAGGAACGAGCGGTAAGTGTTGAAGGTAAAAGCTAAATGTTGTGATCTGCGCTGTGCAATGTACGTCGAAGAGAATTTTGAGGAGGAGGGAGGTCGGGTTTTAATGGTTTTTCAAGCGTTTAGCGTTAAAAAGGTAAAGTAGCCGGCACTAATAAAAAGGCAGGAATAAGGTGGGTGGAATGGTTCTAAGTATTTTTATGAATCAGAAGGTGGCCGCAACATTTAAACTAGAGGAAAAGGAGGGGAGTGGAGGCGTAAAAACAATGTGTAAGCCATGAATATGTAGATGGAAAATGAAGCAGGAAGTGACACAAAGCTGCTCTAGGGTGTTGACATTAATTCCAACAAACACCTGCAGATTCATGCACAGGAAGAAATGAAAGAATGCGTGATCTAACAACGAACATAAAGCAGTTTTTGGGTCTATGGGAAGGTCTACCTGACTCAAACTCTATTGGCAGAGATGAGAAGGGGGTGTCTTGACCACATGTTTGGATTTTTTCCTCTATTTCGCTATGCATAAGCCATTAAAATTACAACATAACAAAAAATAAATAGAAATGAAACTTATTAGAAGCAGATATAACTTAGGTGATAGAGGAAAAAATAGCTAAATGACAGAAAGGAAAAGATAGTAATAGTAGAGAAGCTAACGCACATCGATTGGGCCCTAACCCATGAGCCTAGCCCTCTAAACTTAAATCAATCAAATGAAATCAGTCTGATCATTTCATAAAAGAATAACTCCATACATCTCTGAAAGTTTTGATCCCTGAATGAAACAAAAATATTTAATAGTTCACAACAATAATTTTGAATGGAATTGAGACTAGGATAGACTAATTCTTCCTAGCTCTAGCTCTTCTCTATTTATTCTATAGGGAAAATACCAACAACTCCCTAGAAAATGGTGATTGAGTGCTTTGGACTCCAAGTAAATCAATATTGAGTGCTCTCCTCTTTGAGTTGCTTGGATGCCTCTAGAATTCGAATTGCTGGAGAGAATCCTTGGGGATCCTTCTGCTGCTTGTGGAATTCAAATTATTGGAGAGAATATTTGGGATCCTTTGGCTGCCTTTGAGGGTGGAAAATCCTCCTATAATTTCTCCTTGCTGTCTCCTCCAAGTCTTTGTGATAAAATCTTTATAGTAATGCTTAATAAATCATGATTTTCTACACTCAACCTTATATTATGCACTTAGAGTATGTTAGCCTTAATCACCACCTATACTAGCATCATAAACCCAAATAATAATAAAAATGAAAAAAAAAAAGATCTAAGAAGGAAAAAATGTGACTATTAACCCCTCCAAATATGTCTAATGATGGAGATCATCATCACCCCCCTATTCAATGGTTTCTCATCCTCTGGGCAACTGATCCCCCTCCTTCATTTCCTTCAAATATTTGACAACCCCCCTGATTTCTTGAGGAAGAAGTGTGGGAATTTCCCCAAGAGGGTAAAATCCATCATTATTTTCTTCATTCTCCTATTCCCTATCTTGTGCATATGTGTCCTCTTCATCAGTCAGCCCCAGCAGCAAAAGTGGGCTGAGCTTGAGTCTGAACCATCAGATATTTTTGGCTTGCATGGCCCTCTTGTATAATGTTTCCCTTTCCAATGCACCCCTCAGTCTTTCTGGAGTATGATACTCCCTGTTCCTGAGGCTATGTGGGAGGATATTCCGTCTCCTCTATCTGGTCATAATTCACTCCTCTTCTATTTTCCTAGAAACATAATCAAAGTGGCCTATCACCTGGTTTTGATTTTGAAGGTAGCTCTCAACCAGTGCAGGGTCCTTTTCAATCTCTCGATGGTTAAGGATGACTCCTCTTGGGATGAAAACTTCTGGTCTGAGACATAAGGGTTCTCTATTTCTTCTTCCCATGACCTTCCACATCTCTTTGGCTCTATTGTCCTCATTCACCATCCAAGATGCTAGAGCCATTAATTTCATATCCCCCACTGTAGGATTGGGGTCCCAAATCTCCAGATTTGTCAGAAAAAAGTTATGCATATAAAATTATGCCATATTTGCCTAATTAGCTATGTTGGCTTTCTTGTAGAACTTCATGAATTTCCTACAATATTGGAAAGAGAGTGATCCATGGGAGGATAGAGAATTGATTTGAAATATAAGCCATTTTTCTTTGAGGTACACAAAATATGAGTCAAAGGTGAATCTGTACCAAAGGGCTTCTATGCATAAGTCTGCCATGGTGGCTACTTGCTCCTCTTTTTACTGCAATTGTGCCTTTAGTGCTATTTTTTCTACATGTGCCTTCTGCAGCTACTCCTTCAGAAATATTTCTTCGATTTTTTCCTCCCCCCTTGGTGATTCTTCAATGATGATCAGGCTTATGGGGGAAGTTTCTGGATTTCTCTGATTCTTGTCAGCTCCAGAATACCTAGAGGTCTGCCTTTTTATTTTTGCACTCAGAGGAGCCATGGTGGTAGTTCTCTTTTTGTAGTGAGGGGATGTGACGCAGGGTTGTGAGTCTGTGTCTGGCCCACTTTCTGATATCTCTATGACTTCTATGGCCATCTCTTTTGTTTTTTCTTTGGCCCTTTGTCTCTCTCTCTTCTTCTTCTGGTTCTTCTTGTTTCTGCTGGTTCTTCCTCTTCTTCTTCTTTTGGGGTATTCTTCTTCTTCTTCTTCTTCAAGAATTTCATGCTTCCATCGGTCCTCTCCCTCTAAAAATTTTCTATTCACTGGTTTGGATGAGACAACATCTCCTTTTATTAGATGATGCATCTAAATTTGGAGTGCCAATATAACTCTACTCAGCTCTAGTTCTACCGTAGACAATTTGTTCCTCCTCCTTGTTAATTAAGGATGGACTGCACATTGTCCTCCACTCATTCTCCTCTACTCCATTGATTTAAAATTTTTCTTTTGCATGCCCAGGTGGCGTGTACTCCCAGTTTCATTCCAGCCATACCTCACGGTGGTGGCCGAGTTAATTGGCCACCTTTCTGCCCCTCAAAATCTAAGTCTGCAAATTAATTATTTCAGGATATTATGAATGCGTAGCAAGGGGTGAGAGCATATACCTAAGTTTACCTGGTGTTTCCAAGGCAATTGCAGGAGCTAGAGGTTTGAGACAAGCCTTTTTAGATGCTGCGTTCTTCACCATATTCCTGTTCTCTAACTGAGCAGCTTGTTGAAGGAGCAACTTCTTGAATGAGTTGCTAATATTTATTTGTTGTTTCTCTCTGTTGTGGATGTCGTGTGGGGTGTTTGAGATTCCATGGGTGGCATTCTCATTCCCCTATAGTATGTTATGCAGTTTCCCTTGTTTTTCTTCTTGGTAGTCCATGAACAACATTGTTTTTGAAGGAACTTCCTAATTTTTGTATCAGTCTACTTATGTGCTGCGTCTTTTGCTACGTTGTGCTCAAGAATGGAGGAGTGTGGTGTATGAAGGTGATGGAGGAAGTTATGAAGATGAATGGAGTGAATGATGGGATTGAGGGAAAGATAAAAGAAGGGAAAAGAAGATGAATGATTCCCTATGTTTCCAGAAATGATTAACAGCCTGAAAAACAACAAACACAGAAAAACACAGTGATGCATATGCATTTTTTTGGTTTTGTTCTTTTTCTCTTCTCTCTTTTTTTTTTGAAAGAAAGTGGGCTGCCTCCATGGATTTTTTCAACCCACAAACTTGCCTTGGGTTCCTGAGAGAGGTTTTCACCCATGGATCTTTATTTATTTATTTATTTATTTTTTTGAGCAAGTGAGCTGCTTCCATCGTGGTTTTCAACCCACAAGCTTATTTTTTTCTTTTTTCTTTCAGAAGGTGTGGGAAAATATGGAGTTTCCCATCAAATACACCTCTCTACTTATTGAATTGATGATAATTCCATTGAAAAAGGATTATTTTAAATTTTAAGTCTGTGACCATTGACAAGCAAGGGGATCCCTTCCTAATCTATGGTCCTGATTTGAACTACGCCATTATCAAAGCATTTCTCCACTGTGTAAGGCCCAAAAAATCTTGTCATCAGCTTAAATTTGAAGTATTTAAACCTTGAATCATACAAAAATTCCCAATCTCCTTCTTGGAAGGTCTTTTCTTTGATGTTCTTGTCATGCCATACCTTCCTTTGCAGCTGAACTACCCCTGTGTGAAGAAGTGCTTGCATTCTGAACTCCTCCAATCCATTATTTGCAACAAACTCTCTTTTTGGGAATTTTTTAGATATATATTTAATTTAGATGCCATTCTTAAAGTATTGAATTCAAACTCAACGGAAAGTAGAGCTTTCTTACCATAGACTAGTTCATAGAGAGTGAATCCTGTTGCTGTCTTCCAAGTGGTGTTGTAGGCCCAAGTAGCTTCTACCAATCCATCTGCCCAATATTTTTTGCTGCTACTCACAAACTTGGTGAGGATGCTCTCTAAAGATCTGTTAGTTACTTCTACTTGGCCATTCACCTGAGGGTGATAGGAAATAGAAGTTCTATGCTTAATCTTGTGCTTACTCAAAATATTCTCAATGAGGTGAGAGGTGAATTGTGCTACCTGATCAATGAATATTTCTCTGGGATATCCAAATTTGTAAAACACATTCTCCCTAAAAAATTATGCTAATTTTTTCTCAGTTTCTACCTTCATTGCTTTTTCTTCAACCCACTTTGTCAGGTAATCAATGTAGACTATGATATACTTCTTTTATCCGGATGGTGGATCGATGGGTCCAACAAAGTCCATGCCCCAATTTTCAAATGGATCAAGAGCCACTTGAGGGTGTAAAGGAATTTCATCCCTTTGTGTGGGTTTCCCCATAAATTGACACTCGTCACACTTGTTTGTGTATCTTTTGGAATCTTGGTGAAGGGTAGGCCAATAGTAACCTGCCTGCAAAAATTGTTAAGCAGTTCTCTTTGTAGCAAAGTGGCCTCCACATGGGATGTCATTAAATTTAGAGAGGATATCAAAAAATTCTTCCTCCCTCACACATCTTCTTAGGATTTTATCAGGGCCTAGCTTGAAGAGATTCCCCCCAATCCATGTGAAAGGGGCACTTTTTCTGATGATTCTGCTCCTCTCCCTGAATGAAATATTAGGGGGGAGTCTTTAAGAAACCAAGTAGTTGGCTATATCAACAAACTATGGTGAGAGTTATGATATGGAAAAGAGGTGTTCATCTGGCAGCTGGTCATCCACCATTCCTTCTTCACCTGCAGGGAGAACTAACCTAGACAAAAAATCTGCAACAACATTTTCCTTTTCAGGTTTATCAACAATAGTCAAATCAAATTGCTGCAAAAGTAACAACCATCTAATTATTCTAGCATTAAAATCTGATTCTTTCATTAAATACTTTATGGCTACATGGTGAGTGTGAAAAAAGGTCTGATATCCAGTGACATAATGCCTGAATGTTTTCTATGCATGGACAATGACCAACATCTCCTTCTCAGTAACAATATAATCCAGCTCGGCTTTAAAGAAATTCTTGCTGATGAAATAAATGGCATAAGGGATTTTTTCCTCTAATTGTCCTAATGCTACCCCTACATCTTTTTTAGATGCATCAGTGTGGATGTGGAAAGGCAGAGTCCAATTTAGACCTCGGAGGATGGGGGCAGTAGTCAACTACTTCTTAATGAGCTCAAAAGCCTCTTGACAAGGACCAAACCAAATAAACTCAAAATCTTTGGCTAATAACCAAAATAATGGTGAAGCCATCTTGCTGAAATCTTTGATGAACCTTCTATAGTAACCAGCTAAGCCTAAGAAAATCCTGATATCTTTCTTCTTTTGAGGAGCAGGTACCCTTTTGATGATAGTGATTTTGTTTGGGTCTACCTATATTCCTGCTTGGGATATCGAGTGTCCTAATGCAACCCCTGCTTTCTTCATGAATTCACACTTTTCTGGGCTCAAGGAGAGATGCATCTCAATGCACCTTATTAGTACTTTACCCAAATTAGAGAGAGCTTCCTGGAAGTAATTCCCATATGGTGTGGAATCATCCATGTAAATTTCGACAGAGTCATGGAATAACTCAGAAAAGATGCTTAGGACAACTCTCTCAAAGGTGGCTGGGGAATTTCATAACCCAAAGGGTAGGAATATATAAGAAAACGTACCCTAAGGGCAGGTGAAAGTAGTCTCATCCTGGTCTTTAGGGATGATTTGAATCTGATTGTACCCATTGAACCCATCTAAGAAGGAAAATGGCTTCTTCCCTACAAGGTCATCCAGGACTAGGTCTATAAAGGGCAAAGGGAAATGGTATTTCTTGGTCGCTTTGTTAAGTTCTCGATAATCAACACAAATTTGCCACTTCCCATTCTTCTTGGGGAATAGGATAAGAGGAGATGCCCACTCACTATCGGATATATGATATATGATCCTCGCATCCAATAGTTTCTACAGCTCTTCTTTGACTATGTCCTTTAGAGCCAGGTTCATTCTTCTTTGGGGTTGTCTCACAGGCTTGCATCCTTATTTGATGTAAATGTGATGTCCGCATACTGAAGGATGCACCCCTTTCATGTCCTTGTAATCCCAAGCAAATGCTTCAATATTTTCTTTCAAAATTTCGCGTAGCTGCTTCTCTTCTTCATTTTAGAGGTTTGGGTTGATTTTCAGAGATCTGGATGGGCCAAAATCGACAGCCTTGGTGGTTTCAAAGGTTCTCTCAACTTATTGCACTTCCATCCAAGGTTGACTTTCAAAATTTTTGACTAGGGTTTCGAGAGGAGTGTTAGCGGAGGACTAGTTTTTAATGGCACGGTCAATGAGTTCATATTCATCAAGCTGCCCCCTTTTAAGGATAAAATATATTGTACACATAGGGGCAGTGTTATATAACTCATCTTCTTCATCCTCCAACCATATAGGGAGATCATGTTCAATGGAAGGCCGGGCTAGAGGATATAACACTACCTGTTTGGACAAAGGCCCATTTTTGATAGTCATGTGTCTAGCCCGACAACTAATATAAGCCTCTGTAGTGGCTAACCAAGGTCTCCCTAAGATGAGAGGATAACCATTAAACTTGTTTTTTGGATGCAGGACCAGGAAATATATAGGATATTCCCAAGAGTCAATGGTATCCATAAAATTCTCAAAAATTCCTTCCAGAGCTACTGTGGACCAATCTGCAAGTTGCATAACTATTGTGGTTTTCCTCAAAGTCCCTTGGAGATTAAGTTTCAACATATTTTCCTTGGTCATGATATTGATGACAACCCCTAAATCAATCAGAGTGTTGGGGGACTATGAAACCATCTATATGTACATCAACAACTGGACTACCAGGGTCCAAGTATTTTGGAAATATCACCATCCCTAGCGTCAGGTCAGACAGTTGTCCTACAACATTGATGGTGGGGGTCTCTCCCTTTCTACTTCCAGATTTCTTGAAGCACTTTTTTTTGATGAGCCTATTGTATATAGGGAAATCCTTAATGGCATGTAGAAGTGGTATATTTACACACAAATTTTATAAATCTCCCAGGAGTTCAGTCTCCTCTGGGGTGTGCTGACTAGAGTGGATCAAGCTTTCGGGAAAAGGAGGTTGTTGGATTTGAGTGTTATCTTCTTCCTTTTCCTCCTAAACCTCTACAGGTGGAGATGGGGGATGGTTGTCTGGGAGTACTCTTCCCAACTTGAGATTAACCTCCTATATCTCCACAACATAATCTAGATGGGATGTTTCTCCACTAGGAGCTTGCTGTGCCTGTCTGTTGTTCAAGTTCGGATTGGGATGTGCAGGTATAGGTAGCCTAGATGAAGCAACATGAGTAAGCTGAGGTTGAGGTTGGGGTGGAGGCATTAGAGAAGTTAGTTGATTTTTTTGTGGCCTCCACCATTGGGATGGATGGTTCCATTGAGGTTTTTGTGGAACATAATGCTGAAATGGTTGGTTTACTGGATGAGGATGATATGAAGGGTTGGAAGGCCAAGTAGGAGGTGTAGACCAGGATGGAGGAGAGGGGGTGTACCAATTTTGCATGGGTGCACTCTAATTTTTGTAATAGTAAGAGTGATGTGCACCTTGCATACCTTGTTGATATGGCCGAGGGACCTGAGGCCTTCTCTGGTTGATGAAATAGAGTTGCTCTAGCATTGTTTCCCCACCTTGATATACATCTTTAAGTCCAGGTAAGGAGGGAAAATTTTCTGTGGCATGATTCTCTTCACAGACTAAGAAAATCTCTATGAAATTCAATGGACATTCATTTCTTGGGTTTTTCTTGGTACATCTAGGAAAAAATATGGCCAGGGCTCTCTCTGCTTCCTCTTACTTCCTTTTAACCTACATTGTGTCCATTTGAAAATAAAAGGTGTGCAACATGTCACTCTTGAAGTCCTCTAGCATGTTTCTAATCTCATGTTTTATGAAGGTGGAAGAGGAAGGCGTATTAGATGTACTTTGGCTAGCTCTGCCCTTCTTCCTAAATGCCCTAGAATGGTTCTGGATGACAATTTTGATTATTTCATAGGGTTGTTGGTAGATATCTCCTCCTGATAACATATTCAAGGTTTCTATCATATCTTCACTGATCCCTTGAAGAAGTACAAGTTTAAGTGAGTCAGGATCAAGAGTACAGTTGTCTTTCTTATAGTTTAGTTGAAACCTCTCTTCATAATCCTCTAGGGATTCATCAGGCCCTAGAGTCATCCTAAATATCTCTTCCTTAGTTTCCTTGGACCTACACTAGTCTTTATACTTGCTGCTGAAGGTCTCTTCCATCTGTGCCCAGGTAGTTATGTTATCCCTAGGAAGACCGATGAACCAGCGCAAGGCTGCATCCTTAAGGGTGGATGGGAATAGCTTCAACTTTTTATCATCAGAGGTGTAGTCATAAGTCCTACAGACAACAAAAAATTCAAACATGGATGTGTTAGGGTCCTTAGAAGTAAGTCCATGGAAGTGTGGGAGAGCTGAGGGGTTAATGTTTTTCATCTTAGTGTCCCCATTTTCCTCTGTTATGGGAAAGGCTCCATGGATCCAAGCCATGGTTAAGATAGGTGAAGGAGGTTCCTTAGTTGAAACAAGGTCTTCTTCTTGTTCCCCAATAAGATCCTCAAAATATTCAGAAGGCTCTCCTAGAGGGGGTTCAATCTCACTGCCACTGAAGAAGAGTGAAGGGTGGCCAGGAGGTGATGTGGGGGTTTTAGGTAAGGTTTGTCTTTGAGTATTCCTAGTCCTATGAGGCATGAAAATCGAATATTTTTGTATTTTTTCAATATTTTTGAAATGAAATGAAAAGAAATGAAAGCAGAAAAGAATGCTAAAAAAAATCAAAATATCTACTAGACACCTCCCCAATAACGATGCCAAAAAGTGGTGAGCCCTGGTATTGCACCAAGAGTGCTGCAACTTCCAGGGGCTGCCCTAATTTACTTTATCAACCCAGGGTTCGTACAAAATTTTAGGTGAAAATGCTATATACATAACACATGCATTCTATTCATGTCATCCTCTTTTGCTTTACGAAAGGGTGCTATTTCTTAAATGATGAGAACAACTGTAAAGTAAATTGCTGGAAGGAAAAGAAAAAAACGAAACTGAACTAAATTGTTGGAAAGAAATGACAAGAATGAAGCTAATTGAATTTGCAGAAAACAAATAGCATAAAGGAAATTAATCCTAAACCGCACTTAACTTGGCCAAATGGCTAAATGCACTCTACTTATCCTATGATCTATCTACCATGCTTATATCCATGCAACTAGGCTATCCATGAATTAATTCTAACTAAAAAGAGTTAATTTGCAGTTTGGAGGAAGAAAAAGGGCTAAAAGAGGCTAGTGGGAGGTTCAACACATGAAACAAGGTTTGGAAGCAGAATGAGCAGCTTGAAACCTTAGAAAACTTGATTATAACGTGAGAAATGACTTTGGAGTGGAGATAACCGAAAAATGCTTAGAAGCAGAAAGATGGGGTTTAAAACCTTATAAAACCTTATTATAGCACAAGAAAGGGATTTGGAGTGGAAAGAACTCAAGAGTGACGTGGCAGAATGTGATGGAGGTAAAAGTTGCGATGTGCGATGTTGTAATCGAAAATTCGCAAGTTGAAATGGATAGCAGTAAGGATTTAACGGGAATAAACTAAAATGTGCGAAGTGCGATGTGTGCTACGGTAAAGGTTGCGGGAGGCGATTTGCAATGGGGATGACGTGGCGGTGAAAGGAAAAGGAAAAAGTTGCGATTTGTGATATGCGATGTTGCAATATTGCAATCTCAAGTATGAGCGGTAATTGTTAAGGGTAAGATCTAAAGGATGCGAAGTGTGATTTGCAATGACGACATGGCGGTGGGACCGACAGCGGGGTGAGATCGCAGTATCGCAATCGCAAGGAACAAGTGGTAAGTGTTGAAGGTAAAAGCTAAACATTGCGATTTTCCCAGTGCGATGTACGATGGAGAGAATTTTGAGTAGGAGGGCAGAGGTCAGGTTTCAATGGTTTTTCCAGCATTTAACGTTAAAAGGGTAAAGTAGCTGACACCAATAAAAAGGTAGGAATAAGGTGGGTGGAATGTTTCTAAGTATTTTTATGAATCAGAAGGTGGCCGCAGCATTTAAACCAGAGGAAAAGGAGGGGAATGGGGGCATAAAAAAATGTTTAAGCTATGAATATGGAGATGGAAAATGAAGCAGGAAGTAACACAAAGCTGCTCTGTGGTGTTGACATTAATTATGGCGAACACCTGCAGATTCATGTATGAGAAAACAAGAAAGGATGTGTGATAAAACATCGAACATAAAGAATTTTTTGGGGTTGTGGGGAGTCTTGACCACAGGTTTGTAGTTTTTCCTCTATTTCGCTATGCATAAGCCATTAAAACTACAAAAAAAAAAAAATAGCAATGAATCTTATCAGAAGTAGATCTAACTTAAATGACAGAGGAAAAACTACTTAAATGACATAAAGGACAAGATAGTAACAATAGAGAAGCTGAGGCACATGGATTGGGCCCTAACCCTTTAGCCTAGCCCTCTGAACTTAAATCAATCAAATGAAATCAGTTTGCTCATTTCATAAAAATAATAACTGCATACATCTTTGAAAGTTTCGATCCGTGAATGAAACAAAAATCTTTAATAGTTCACAACAACAATTCTGAATGGAATTGAGACTAGGATAGACTAACTCTTCCTAGCTCTAGTTCTGCTCTATTTATTATACAGGGAAGCTACCAGCAACTCCCTAGAAAATGGTAATTGAGTCCACTGGACTCTAAGTAAACCAATATTGAGTGCTCTCCTCTTTTAGTTGCTCGGCTGCCTCTGGAATTCGAATTGCTGGAGAGAATCCTTGGGGATCCTTCGACTGCTTGTGGAATTAGAATTTCTGGAGAGAATATTTGGGATCCTTTGGTTGCCTTTGAGGGTGGAAAATCCTCCTAGAATTTCTCCTTGCTGTCTCCCCCAAGTATTTGTGATAAAATCTTTGTAAAAATGCTTAATAAATCATGATTTTCTGCACTCAACCTTATATTAGGCACTCGGAGTAATCACCACCTATTCTAGCATCATAAACCCAAATAATAATAAAAATGCAAGAAAAAGAGATCTAAGAAGGCAAAAAGGTGACTATTAACCCCTCCAAATATGTCTAATGATGGAGCTCATCACCTATATACTCATTTGGGTGTTGTTAAGTCTGGATTTAGACCACTAGTATGTCTTCCTTACATTGCGTCATCAATAGTAGACATGAAGATTTTTCTAATCATTGGTATATTTCAAGCACCTATATTGACTATTTGGCCTTTGCCACCATTTACCCCAAACACCTAGTAGCCCTCGAAGATCCATACTTTTATGATTTATTGAAATCCTATATTCTACTAGGTTGGTTTGATATGAACATAAATGCTCATAGTATCCATATTAGAAGCATGGTCATTGTCTACTTTGAAAATGACATACTTCCTTCAATATTGTATAAATACTTGACCACCTCACCCCTCCATAAAGTGGTAGAGTTTTACATATCCAAATATCCTTAACCCATCTCCTTAGCCTTATTCAAAGAGAAAATTAAGAATAATCCTTAGTAATCCATGATCTAGTCCTAAGCATTAAAATTCTTAGGAAGTGCTTAAAAAATAAGAACAAGAACCATTACCTTATTGATTTTTTTTCTTTTCTTTCTGATTTCATTCAATCTATTTAACCTTCTCACAATATTTGGTGTTCTTATGGAAAATTTTCTCAATGTGCCCTGGTCTGTAAAAATAGTAACAATATTTTAGCCTTTTGAATTTCATTGATTGATTTTCACTACCATGGTTTCTAAGATAATTATGATAGTTGGGATGGTTTCCTCAATAATTATTCTCCTTTCCTTTGCACACAAGTGGATGTTAATTTTTCTTCCAGTTATTGGGCACTTGAACCCAAAATATTTTGAGTTTAACTATGCTCTCGACAACATATATACCCAAAAACTCGTAGTATTTTACCATAGAGGGTGGAAAACAACAGAATATCGAAAGGTGAGGGTGAGGAGAGATGAAAATGAGACATGCAATAAAATTTAAAACATGTGAGGGACTTTCATAGTCTAGGAGAAAAAAATACTAAATGCATAAGGGGAATCAAAACCAAGCCAAAAACTAGGGGAAGATACCAAACTCCAAGGCACCCCTTGAAAAGGAAACCAAAAATAAAGGAAAGAATGAGCATAAAAACATTTGAGAGAGTGTCAAACCAACTCTTGTAGGTATACAAAACCAAAACAATGATACAAAGAATAAATAGAGCCATAGAGGATAATTGTGAATGTGAAGAAACCTAGGAACACCCCATACAATGAAATTGGAGGGGAAAGGTAAATAAATATTTATTAGGAACATATAATGGAGCTTTCACCATCCAATGAAAATTCAAAACTCAGACTAAAACCCAGAAAAGGACTCAAAATGCAAGATAATTCCCATGAAATAAAACACTTCTATGAACCAAGGCACTGCCTCTCCACTAACTAGGAAGATACTTCCAAGCATTTGAAAATAACCATGAACAAAAAATACAAGAGAACCAAGTAATTAAAGAGTAACAATACCAATGAAATACATGTTTTATTACTAATTTTTTTTGACTTATGTTGGCTATCTATATTCTCACCCCTTTCCTTTTCATGAGAGCTCTGTTGTCATATATCTCATGTGCATGATGATGATTTCTGATGGTATAGGTTGTCAAAATATTCTTCAAAATGAAAACCATTGCAATTAAAAACATTGTTGTGTGTGCATAAGACTACCTTTGATACAACTACCAGGTGGGTGGATCCTCTATTCTCCACCTCCCTTAGAAGTAACATCCCTTAAATATATCTTACCTTTTCATGATTAAGCACCTACAATGGGGGAGGATAATCATCCAAATCAATGTCTAGGAACTACATTCCGAGTGGCTCTAGAATTGTGTCATTCCATAATGAATCCAAAGGAGTATTATCATAGATTATTCCCTTTTTTTTTTCTAACCTATCAACAAGCTTGTTTCTTTTTCTTCTCACATGTAATAGGGTGGATGCTAGAAATTCTTAAAATAGGGATTATATTCTCTCTATTCCCCCTTCCAATCTCCAACATTTTGAAACTTTATAAGGAGATGATCCTTGTTGCCATTTTTTGAATATTTATATGATCAATTCTGAATCCATTTATATAACAAGAATTATATAACTATTTTTGATTTCTACTTATAGGCCATACTCTGAACAAAAGAGTTTGCTGATATTTTGTTATATATTCCAATTGAGCCTGCAAAAATATTGAGGATGGTTCCTTTGTCATCTATAAATGGAACTCTAACTAGAAGGTCCTAGATTTCCTTTTGAGGCTCCATCAAAGCTAAGTTTAAAGAAAATATGGGGAGGAAGATTCCATTTTCTTGGAATGTTACACTTAGGTTTATAGGTTATGACTGAGGGAATTAGAGGAAAAGGGGGGATTCCCAAAGAGTTTATAATTATAGCTTCTCAAGAGTTACATACCCAAACCTTAGGAGACTAGTTAGAGGCTATTAATGTTTCTTTTATTCTCTCAGAAATTATTTCCCATACCGTTTCTTTAAAGGATGAAATATTTTTGAATATATTCCCAATTGATTCCTTCTAAGTTTCCGATGATATGAATCTGGGAAGAACCTAACAAGACCTATTGATAATGGGGTGAGAAAATGATGAACCTGTTTAATTAGATAGGGAAGAATTGATATTGTTTCTTGATCTATTTGATTGACGAAAAATGAGGGAACCTTTGTCCCAAAGAAAGGAGAAGAAGGGAAATTGAACATTAAGAAACTATTTTTTATTTTTAGAATTTGATGAGGAAAGATGAAAAAGGGATCCTTAAAAATATCTGTGTTGCAACTTGTCCCAATTTATAACTTTATCGTGTTCCAGAAGCCAGTGGAAAAAATAAATTTTTGGCCATACATTCTATTTCCAAATCTTTCTCCATATGGTATCATATATCATTGATGCAATGGGTGTTTTTATGTTGTAAGCTTCATTTAGATTGGATTTTATATTTTGTTTATATCCCCATCTGAGCTTATTTGGTCCTTGTTTATTTTTAATTCTCCTATTTAGAAGATATTTCCACAAGCTTTCCCATGTTATGTTGCCAACAAATTCATTCCATTACTCCTTTGACAACCGTGTCTGTATTTTGATTTCTTTACTAGAGGATCTAGTAGTGGTCTATTTTAAGATGCCATTATTTGACTATATTTTTTTGTATTTCCTATATACTGTCGAGATCCTTCATTTTGGGAATTTGATTCCATGATTACTCTCAAAAAGTGTACCACAAACAAGCACTAAAATACTTTCCAGTTTAGTCCATTTTCTGCAGCTAATAAATTACATTAGAGACATTTTGAGGTCTAAAGTGGGCCTCCTAAGGAATATTATAAAATAATAGTGAAAATAATAAAATAATATTAGATTACATCATTAAATTTTACAGGGAAAAATAAAAAAGCTACTTTTTCAGCTCATATTTTACACTTATGTGCCTATGGTTTTACTCAAATTTCGAATGAGAGCACTCATTGGATGCAAAATTTAGTTCCTCATCCAAGGAGTACCCATGTTGCATACTTTAGACTGACCCTCTTACAAAAAAAATGAGAAATACATGAAAAATGTGATTGTAATCACGTTTTTCATGTATTTCTCATTTGTCATGTAGCAGGGTCCATTGAAAGTATGCAACATGGCTACTCATGGGATGATGAATTAAATTCTGCATCTAAAAAGTGCTCTCGCTCAAAATTTGAGTAAAATAGTAGGAAAATAAATTGAAAATACGAGTTGAAAAAATAGTTTTTTAATGTTTTTACTTTTTTACTCCAAAAATGACGAATCATCCCCCCTGGTTGACATCATCATCTTGAATCCTATTGGTTCTTATAAAGTTGATTTTTTTTGTACATTTTTTTTTGAGGTCCATTTTAGATCTCAAAATTTGTCTAATGGTCCCCATAATAGGACACAACACATTTAATGTAGCCTTGAGAAGCTCTCTTAGATAAGAACAAAATATCTGTGTAATGAGAACTGGGTGTTTCTATGTGAATGTCTTGCAAACTGTAACTTTATGCACAACTACATACATACATTATGAAGAGACTGAAATACCTGGAAGGGTCAAGAATCTCATAAGGGATCTATGGATATGAGTCCCCTATGAGCCTGAAGGTCTTGATGGGGCATATGTTGTTGATCCCAATGCTCCAGTTAGTACAAAGCACACATATGGCCCAAATATGTTGCATGATAAGACTTATAAATATCATACATATTCAACAAATTATCCATAGTAAGGTTTCGTGCATATAAATCTCACCATTAGTTCAAATAATGTCTAGGTTATGCTTGGAATTTCAAAATCATTTTCGTCATTTTCCTAGTAGCCACCATAAAAAATGGCACGAAATGCATTTGAATATGCTAGAAGTGCAATCCTATGGGAAAAAAATTGATTATCTTCCACTAAAAAGGTAACATCTAATAAAGTGCGACTGTTGACAAACTGTTCTCTCAAATATACCTGGTATATTGGAGGAAGAAGATCAACATCTATTGGATGATCAATGGTGGTCATTTTTCTAGAGTATGTAATGCTACAACACCATCATGTTGTTGTTTTTAAATTTGAATCAGGCATAAATAGTGAAAGTAGTACTTACAAACCATTGCTATCATTAATGAAGATCATCTGGTCATATTTCTATATAGTCATCAAGACTAAAAAAGATGATCATGAGACAAAGTAACATGTATTTGAACAATTCTATCTAATACACAAATTAGATAAAATATGTGCTTCAATACTCTTATATGAATTTTTCTTCGATCCTCTTTAAATTAATGGGAACACAGTACTTGGATAATCAATTTTACATGTTGTAATTATTTAACACCTCTCCCTTTGTTATGTGAGATACATTATGTTATGAAACCAATTCACAAAATAGAAGAAAAGATAGATCAACGACTTAAAAATTAGTGTGTTTGAGGGGGAAACCTCCTTTACATTACATAATGAACAATACATGGATGATACAAATGACTAGAACTCCTATATATATATAACAGTCTAAGGTCTCACAATATAATTAGAGCCTACATAACTATAATAATGTAAGGACACAATAATAACAACAATGGGATTATATGGAGCATAACAATAACAATATGGGGGCTACAAGGGAATAAAAACAACGATACGGGGCTACACTAACAATAATAATAAAAGGGATACACTAGTATTATAGGGACCTAACATGCCCCTCTCCTTCAAAAAAGTGTTTTCCTCAAATCATGAGTAGTTTTGGATGCTCCTGTATAAAGTTATCATCCTCCCACATGGAATATTCAGCAGGTAAGTTCTTCCACTTAATGAGATACTGTGAAATAGATCGATTTTGTAGATGTTGGGTTATTGTTTCCATGAATGGTTCAAGCTCCAATAATATTTTTCCTTCTTTTTCAAGTTTTGGCAATATTGTTTGAACTTGGAGCTTGTCACCGATAACCTTATTTAAGCACGAAACATGGAAAACTAGGTGTAATCGAGAAGATGTAGGAAACTCCAATTTGTATGCCATAGTACCAACATTTTGGAACACCTTGTAAGGACCATAGTACTTGGGTGATAATTTATTATCCTTATTAGCTTGCTTGAGGGGCATTTGTTTGTATGGTTGTAGCCGTAAAAATACCTAGTCACCTACATCAAAATTTATTTCACTACGATGTTGATCGACCTATTATTTCATTCGATTCTATGGTAGAGTGAGGTTATCCTTTAAGAGTTGCAGAAATTGTTGTTGATGCTCGATGTGATATTCACTGCTTGAACCTTACAATTTTCCCTTAAATATGATGTGATGGATGGTGGATGATATCCATAAGTGCCAAAAATGGGGTCAATTTTTCCGCAGCATGGAAGGAAGTTTTATACCACCATTCAACCAGAGGTAATCACTTGACCCATTGTGTTTTTTTTATCAGATACAAAGAAATGAAGATATAATTATAAATTTTTTTTCACTATCTCAATTTTCCCATTAGATTGAGGATGATAATATGAGCTACGAGCTATTTGAGTGCCCAAACAAGAAAATAATTCTGTCCAAAAAATTCTAGTGAAAATGGGATATTTGTCGCTTACAATAATCTTTTGGTTTCCATGTAGCTTTTGAATTTTTTCCATAAATGAAGTAGAAACTGTAATGGCATTAAATGGATGAGATAATGCAAAAAAGTGTGCTCTGATACCAAATTTTATGCAACTAGTTCACAAAATAGAAGAAAATATAGATCAATGATTTAAAAATTTGCCTCTTCAAGGGGGAAACCTCCTTTACATTAAATAATGAAAAATAATTGGATGATACAAATGATTAGACCTCCTTTCCATATATAGGATTATAATGGGGTCATAATATAATTAGAGCCTACATAAAAATAATAATTCAAGGACACAACAGTAACAACAATGGGCTTCTATGGGGCATAACAATAACAATATGGGGGCTACATGGGAACAACAATAATAATAGGGGGCTACAATAACAATAAAAATAAAGGGGCTACAGTAGTATTATAGGGACCTAACATATTATCATTATTATCTAAAATCCCATAAAGGGAAAATGTTGCAATGTGTTGAAGAGACCCATTTTTATACTCTTAAAGCTCAAGAAGTGACATTATTCCCCCATCATGGAAAATTCAAGTTTGGTTTTGTGAATTTTGTGCTAATATACCAAGAGAAAATGCTACCATCTCCTTGATTTGGGTGATGGGTCCCATCGATAGGTATCTTTTGAAGTTCATTGTAATATCCTCCAACCCTTAAAACTTTCTTTTTATCACATTAAATCACATTTTTAGCCATAATATGCTTAGTAGGAAGAATAAAGGGTGTTTGTCATATCATTATGGCCTAATGTGATTAATATGTAGGTCAAAGAAGCATTTTTGGAGACATTTACCATGCAGGGGCTTGATGGAGACACCTAGATAGAATATAGGGAGCTTGTCCACCTCATTAACCCCCTAACTCGACTTGAGATCACATAATCCTCTCCAACAACTCGAATTCACTAGAAATCAAGGAACTCTAAGTGCATGACAAGGACAAAGGGAACCAAATCCACAAATATCAAAATTGTGGAGGGGAGCATTCCTCATTTCATGGAAGCTACCCCTCAATTGTTTTTTTATAAATAAACCAGCTGAAAGGCTCATTAGGATTCAATTTTTGTTGTAGTTAGGAGTAGTTACTGAGAGCCTAGTGCTTGACATTTTCATTATTAATTTTTCATGATGTATGTGAATATCATTTTATACTAATGATAAGTTTAATATTTTTATGCATATGAGTTGGTTTTGGAGGGATGAAACCCATGAATTTGGGCCCAACCCATAGGCTTTAGTCCCTCTCTTGTATTTCTTTCTTGTTCTTGTTTCAAAGCATTGCAATTATTTCCTTGTTTTAGTAGATTTTATATCAAAAAATTGTGATTTCAGGCATGCTTATCAACTCTCTTGTGGGAATAGTGATTGGAAATATCCACATTAGCAACTCAAAAATATTTGTTTATAATTTCTTAGAAATGGATAAATGTCAATTTGTAGTCCATTTGCATGTCTAGTTTCTGCAACTTAGAAGTTGGTATCATTAGTTTAAAAATTAGGGCAGTGTTGTAGGATTGAATAGATATTAATAAAATCCAACTCATCTTTTCCATGATTATTTACTTTGCTGCAATAATGATCATTTGATGCATGTATTTGGCTAGCTACTGGAATTGTGCTGGTTTGCAAGGGCGTGAACACCTTTCCACATCCACCTATACTCTTTCATATTCCTCCTAGGAATCTCATCTTACTTCCAAATTTTGTCTCTGAATTCACTCTATTAGGGTAAAGGAAGGACATCACATGCATCAAATTTGGTGCAAGATAGGCCTCCAAGGGGTACTAGGCTTGGCTAAGGGGCTCCAAAACCCTTCATTCACCTCCTTCTAACTTCATCCACCTTCCTCTACCTTCAAGACACCATTTATTTCCTAAAATATCTCTCGGACCTCCTCGTGTACCAAAATTGGGCTTCCTGTAGCACCTCTTGTAGCAGCCCTATAACATTGTTTTCTTCAACCAATTTTTCTCCATACTTTAAATCCGGAATAGTTAAGTTGAATAATGGCCCCCACACTATGATTTGATGATTAGGGAAGACTCTAGGACCACTCCAACCTCATCCTTTCATTAATGCAACCATCAGATAGAAAAACAAAGTTATAATTAGTATTTTTCTTCATAGGCATGTTAAAAATTGGATTCCTAATTTTCAAGAAAGTGTGATTAGATAAATGATGCATGCAAAGTAGGTTATTTATTTAAATAAAGTGTGAAAGTAGAGTAGCATGATTTATTTCTGAAAATTGATTAACCTTTTTTTTTCCTCATGCAATTTCAATTAGCATTTACATTTGATGAATGGAATTTTCACCTTTAGTTAGAATAATGTTCATTTATGATTTCATAAGAATTTTTCACTATAATCAGTTGGAGGAGTGGTCTTTAAACACCCTGATCTGATTTCATGAATATGAGTGACATGAGTAGAACCTAACATGATGTGCATATAACACTATCAACTCTATGTTTGTACAAACCTTGGATTGATAATTGAATTTGAGAATCCATTGGGAGTTGTATCATCCTTGGTGCAATAACGGAGCTCATCACTTTTTGGTGCCGTTTCTAGGGAGGTGTCTAAGTAGGTGTTGTTTTTTCTTAGTAATTGTTTGTTTGTTTGTTTGTTTTTTTTTCTTTATGTTTTGCATTAGTATTATTTATTTGAAAAAAAGAAAAAAATTCAAAAAATAAACTTGTTATTTCATGCCTTGTAGGAGTAGGGATAACTGGGAAATTCTTACCAAAAACCCCCACGCCTTCAAGAAGTCAACCTTCATTCTTCTGAGGTGTCTATGAACTTCCTGCTCTGACTACAGGGGAGTTAGAAGACACTCTAGGTGAGAAACTTGAAATTTTTTGAAGAACCTATAGGAGAAGAAGAAAATATCTCACTTACCAAAAGTATGGATGAAAATAAGAACAATGAGATTTTTCCTATCAAAGAAACTAATGGAGAGGCTAGAATGAAAAATATAAGCCCTAATTCCCTTCCACATTTACATGGCCTAACCTTTGAGGATTCTAAAACCTTCATGTTTGAGTTTTGTGTTGTATGTAGGACATATGACTATGCCTCTAGCAAGAAAAAAATGAAGTTTTTTCCTTCTACCCTCAAAGATTCAACCTTGCACTGGTTTATGAGTCTACTTAGAGGCAACATCACTACATGTGCCCAAATGCAACAAGCCTTCAATGAAAATACTATGATTACTGTAGGTATAGAGAAACAAAGGAGGAGATATTTAGGATGACCCTTGGACTTGATGAATCTCTAAAGGACTATGGGGAAATATTTCAACTCAATTACGTGAGGGCCAACTGTACCCTTGATTATGAGTCACTTAAGCTAGTTATTCTCTGAGGGATCAAAGGGGATATAATGGAAACAATCAACATGATATCTAGAGGATATATCTACCAGTTACCTTATGATGACATCAAAAATTTATTCAAGAATCACTCTAGGGTTGTTAGGAAAAAGTGTAGGTATAGCCAAATCTTTTCTAGTTCCTCTTCCTCCACAACAACCATCAAGCATGAGATATGGAGTATGTTGGAGGATTTTAAGAGTGGAATGCTACATACCTTTTCCTTGCAAATGGATACTATGCAAATCAAAAGGAAGAAAGAGGAAGTAGAAATGGAACTAGCTATATTTTTCCATAGATGTACTAAAATACATCCTAGGAATGAATGCCCACTGAATGTCATAGAAGTCTGCTCAGTTTGTGAATAGAATCATGCAACAGAAAAATGTCACTTTCTTCCAGGAATAAAATATGTATACCAGGGAGGATTAGAAGGTGGGTTAGGGTAGTTGTGCTTCCTTAAAAAAAGGATACCCCCAGGTCCTCGACCTTATCAACAAGGCTTGCGAGGTGCAGATTATCCTCACTACAATCCAAATCAAAATGCACCTTTCCAGCCTTAGTACCATTATATTCACCCATCATGGTCCACACATCCTCCTTGGTATTATTCTCCTCAATATCCTCCTGAGCTTATCAACCCTCCTTTTCAACCATATCCACCCCAATCTTCCTAATGGGGAAACCCCTCACCAGGGTGGAGGCCTCAAATAACCCAACCTCCTACTTTACTACCTCCACCTCAATCTAAACTACAACTAACTCACCATACCTGACCTAAGAAAACTCAAATGCCTTCTTAACCTAATCCAAAGTCAAACAATAAACAAGAATAACAGGTCTGCAATGGAGATACATCCTATCCTTCTTATGATGTGGAAATACAAGAGATCAACCTCTAGTATGGGAAGGTGCTCCCAGATAATCACCCACCTTCTCCACTCGAAGAGCTTGAGGGAGAGAAGGAATAAAGTGTCCCTCATGTCAATGCACCTCCCTATCCTCAAAGGTTGGTCCAACCTAACCAACACACCCGAGAAGAGGTTGAAATTTTGGGAGAATTGAAGAAATTGTGTGTCAAGATACCCCTTCTCCAAGCCATTAAATATGTTCCCATTTACAACAATAGTATTATGGATAAATGTTTCAAAATTATTGGGATAAGAAGAAGAGATACCCCCACCATTGATATTGTTGGAAAAATATATGATCTGATGCTTGGGAGGGTTATCTCCCTCAAGTAATTAGACCATGGTATCCCAGTAGTGGATGTGGACATCAATTGCATTGTGGTCCCTAATACATTGATTGATCATGGGTCTGCAATTAATGTGATGACCAGGGAAACCATATTGAAGCTCAATCTCCAAGGGGATTTGATTAAGACCACCACAGTGATGTAGCTTGTAGATAGGTCCACAGAGCTCCTAAGGGTATTACTGAAGATGTAATTCTCTCCATTTATTCTTGGGATTACCCCACTAATTTCCTAGTCCTCCAACCCAAAACCAAGTTTAATGGCTATCCTCTCATTTTAGAGACCTTGGTTGGACATTGCTGATTCCTACATTAGTTGTAGGGATGGGAACATGACTAAAAAAAATGGAAATTTATCAAAAAAACTTATGTTGTATCCTCCTGCTCAACCCTCTATTGAACATGATTTTCCCTTATGGTTAGAGGATGAGGAATATGAAGAATTGTATCAGACAACCCCCTACCCAGTATGCACACTGGACACTGTCATAGGGGGAGGAAAACTTGATAAATATGACCTTTTTGACCATATATTATAGAATCAACCTCACAATGCCATACCATTTGATGAATTGATGAAAGAATATGAGATTTGTCCTTGGAATGATTTCTGCTCTATTGAATGTAGCCTAGAACATGCCAATATTGTGGATATTGTCCTATCTAGAAAACTAAGGATCAATACCTCTCTTTCTACTGAGTAGGAAGAACAATTATGCAGTGTGTTGAGGAAACACCTGGATGCTTTTTCTTGGGATTATAAGGAAATGAAAGGTGTGCGTCCCTCAATCTATACTCATCATATTTACATAAAAGAGGGATGCAAGCCTGTACACCAACCCCAGAGAAGGATGAACCAAACACTTAAGGACATTGTGAAAGAATAATTTCAAAATTTAATAGATGCAAGGTTAATATACCCCATTTCACATAGTGAGTGGGTGTCACCTCTTGTTTCAGTCCCCAAGAAGAATGGGAAGTGGAGAATCTATGTTGATTCCGAGAAATTAATAAGGATACAAAGAAGGACAAATTTCCTTTTCCATTCATTGACCAATTCCTATATGGCCTTGTAAGGAATAAATTATTCTCCTTCCTAGATGGATTTAGTGGATACATCCACATTCAGATCAACCCTGAAGACCAATATAAAACCACATTTACATGTCCTTGGGGTACGTTTCCCTATAGATTTCTTCCATTCGGTCTATGCAATGCCCCTGCTACTTTCCAGAGGGGAGTTCTAAGTATATTTGTTGGAATTTGTCATGACTCTATTGAGATATATATGGATGATTCCATTCCTTATGGATGTGACTTCCAGGAATCTATTTCTAATATATGCAAAGTAGTGAAGAAATGCATTGAAATTAATATTTCATTGAGTCCTGAGAAATGTAAATTTTTGATGACTGCAGGGACTATCCTTGGCCATTCTATATCCAATGAAGGGATACATGTTGACCCAAACAAAATAGCCATCATAAAAAGGGTCCCTATCCCTCAAAAATAAAGATATGTCAGGAGTTTCCTTGGACTAGTTAGGTATTATAAAGGTTCATTAAATACTTTAGTAAATTGGCTTCACCCTTGTTTGGACTACTGGCTAAAGATTCAAATTTTTACTAGACAAGAAACTATCAAGGAGCCTTCGAAGTACTGAAAGAAAATTTCACCACTGCACCCATCCTTAGGGGTAATAACTAGGAATTACCTTTCCAGATACAGACAAATGCCTCAGACAAAGGTTTAGGGGATGCCTTAGGGAAAGTGGAAGACAAATTGCCTTATGATATATATTTCATCAGAAAGAACCTTTATAAATCTGAGTTAAATTACACTATCATTTAAAAGGAACTCTTGGCTATGGGGAATTATTTGAACAAGTTTAGGCATTATATCACTGGTTATCATAATTTGGTACTCACTGATCATACAACCATTACGTATTTAATGAATAAACCTGATGTCAATGCTAGGATAATTAGATGGTTTTTATTATTGCAACAATTTGATTTGACTATTACTGATAAACCATGGATAAAGAATGTGGTTGAATATTTCTTTTCAAGATTAACCTTTCCTATAGAAAGGGAAGAAATTGTGGATGATCAACTTCCAGATGAACATCTCTTTTCCATCTCGGTGCTTTCTCCCTGGCTTGCTGGTATAGCCAACTACTTGGTTGCTGGGAAGTTGATCCGGATTTATGCAGGAACACAACAGAATAAACACATAACCATAAATACAGAGATGCAGCGGAAATAACACTTCATTTCATTAATATCAAAGAACTGAAATTTGCTTACAGACAAAATAGGAATAAAACTAGCTAGGGCACTGGTAGCTATCTCTGAGAAGAGATGTGGCGGCTACAGGCCTCTGAACTGAGTTACAATGAGGCTCGAGGGCCTATTTATTATTGAGAAACAATGGAGAACCCTCAACATCCCAAAAACCTAACCCTAGGAGATGAAGCGCCAAAACTATGGGCCCGGTTTGGGTAAATTGGTGTTTCAACTTCCCAGGGATGTAACTTTGGCATACTATCTCCGTTTGACGCACATGATACATCATTAGAAAGCTCTATCCGAGGACTAAAACTTTTGTGACGATTTGATGATCAAATCGCAACAAATTTCATACCCAAAAAACGTCGTTTAGGGCCTCAAAACGGCTCCGGAAGTTCAGGACCCGAAAAACTGCTAAAAATAGTAAGTTATGCCAAAACCGAAAAACTGAAAGAGACAATGGTGGGGGCCCAAGTGGAATAGGCGGGTGGCCACCAATATCCACCTGGATCATTCCTCCCCCCTTAGGAAGCAATGATCCCCATTGCGTTAAGTTCCTCCATGAGATGAGGAAATTTCTGCTGAACTTGGTCCCTGGTGAACCACTTTCCTTGGTGCAGGAGTTGGCCAGCTTTGACAACCCGATACAATTGGATCTGTTGTTGACGAGTGTTCTTGATTTGCATGTCCATGATACAATCTGTGGTGGCCTGTTCCATGCAGTCTGGGTTTAACTCTGTTGGTGTGAGTTGTTCTGCAATGTCCGAGGTGTCCGGTAGAGGTGGAAAGTAAGGACGAAGGCGATCCACATTGAAGACTGGGTGCAGACCAAGGAATGGTGGAATACTAAGCTCGAAGGCATTGTTACCTATAGCCTTGGTGATGGTGTACGGCCCGTATCGGAGCGGGCGAAGCTTGCGGTGAGGTCCAGTGAGGCGCTCCTTCTGCAAATGTAGCCATACTTTGTCGCCCACATGGAAGTGGTGTGGCACCCGGTGTTGATCATGGCGCTGCTTGTACTTCGCATTGGCTCTGTCCAATATATCATGAACCTGTTGGCGGATGTGTTGAATGCGCTCGATGAAGCTACTTGCTTTGTCAACTTTAGACTGGACATGAGCTGAATCGGCCTGAGCAGCTGCAAACGGCATGGCTATGTCAATGGGACATAGTGGTTGGAATCCCAAGCCCACCTGAAAGGGGCTATGGCCAATTGAGCTGTGGAGAGCCCGGTTATAACTGTGTTGTACATAGGGGAGGCTCTCGTCCCATGTGCGTGGATGCTTTGAGTTGTACATGCGCAGAATGTGTACAATCATTCTGTTGACGACCTCTGTCTGGCCATCTGTTTGGGGATGGAAAGCTGTGGACTTTGTGAGCTTTGTGTCCATCATTGACCAGAGGCTGGACCAAAATGTGCTGAGGAACCTGCTATCTCGATCTGATATGATAGACTGTGGGATCCCAAAGTGAACCCATACTCGTTCAAAGAAGAGTTTAGCAGTAGCTTCTGCTGTGATATTCTTCTTACAGGCCGCCATAATGGCCATCTTCGAGAATCTGTCAACGACCACGAAAACACAATCATTGCCATTCTTAGTAGAGGGCAGGCCCGACATGTAATCCATGGAGATGGATTCCCACGGTCGACTAGGGGTAGGTAGTGGAGTATATAGGCCTTGCTTCTTGATGGTCGGTTTGGCAATGGCACAAGCAGTGCAGGATCTGATGTGCTTCTCGACATCCTTTCGAAGGTTCGGCCAATACAAATACTTCTGCAGGATTGCTACTGTTTTCTCGACCCCGAAATGCCCAGCGACTCGACTGTAGTGTGCTTCCCATATCATCTTGGCACGCTCGCTTGAAGGAACACAAAGGTGTCCCAGGTGACATAAAAGTGCATCTTGGAGGTGAAAATTTTGAACTTGCGTGCCCCCCAAGAGTGCCTTGTAAGTGTGGCCGAATTCTGGGTCACTCTCATAGAGGAGCGGCCAATCAGAAGTCTCATGCCCACAAGAGTTGAGCACGGTGGTGAGCGCCCCGATCGGTGGTCGGCTGAGGCAGTCTGCAACATTATTGGTGCTACCCTTCTTGTACTTGATGTTCAAATGAAACTGTTGCAGATATGTGGACCACTTCTGATGGCGATCATTCTGCAACTTCCCTTGTGTCTGTATGAACTGCAGGGGCCGGTGGTCCGTGTGGATGATTGTTTCCCTCCCCTAAAATGTAATTCTTCCATTGTCGACGGAGCTTGCACAATGGAATACATTTTCTTGTCATGGGTGGATAACACAAGCCCCGTCCTCGGTGATGTCTCTTGTGATATGCTGCTTGGATGCTTCTATTGAGTAAGAGAAGCCACTTTGAAGCATAGTTGTAGGCGCCTCTATCTCGATCCTCAAAGCAGCTGCTGCACCGCAGGTACGGTAAGAAGCATTGGGCCAAGAACTGAGTGATTTTCAGAATTCTTTTTTCAGAATTCTTCGACGCCTTCTATTAGAGTTCGGCCAAAATTTTCTCACAAAATGTCCTCCTTTGAACGACTTAGCTCGGGCAGTGAAGTATGAGAGAATCCCAACACGAACCTCCGATAGAAATTAGCAAGACCCAGAAAGCTGCGAAGCTCTGTTATAGTGGTTGGGGCTGGCCAATCCCGAATGACTTGGATCTTGGCTGGATCCACATGCACCCCCCTTTTATCAATAATGTATCCCAGATATTGAACCTGGGTCATGCCAAACGTGCACTTCTCCAAATTGGCACACAACTTGTGTTGCCGCAGTGTTTGGAGGACTTGTCGGATGTGATGAAGGTGCTCTTTCCAAGTCTTGCTGAAGATCAGAATGTCATCCAAGTACACCACTACGAATGAGTTGGTGAATGGCCGCAAGATGTCGTCCATCATCCTCATGAAGGTTGCTGGAGCATTCGTCAACCCGAAAGGCATGACCAGCCATTCAAAAAGGCCTTCCTTAGCTTTGAAGGCAGTCTTCCACACATCAGAGGGTTCAATTGGTACCTGGTGATACCCAGACTTCAGGTCGATCTTACTGAAATATTTTGCACCTTGGAGTTGGTTGAGAAGGTCATCAATCCGTGGGATTGGGTACCTATTCTGGACAGTGATCTTGTTCAGCGCCCGATAGTCAATACAGAGTCTCCACGTCCCATCCTTCTTCTGTACCAACACGATCGGGCTCCCACAGGGCGATGAACTTGGTCTGATGTGACCTTTCTGCAACAGCTCCTGAATCTGCCTCTTGATTTCATCATTTTCCAAAACAGAGCGTCGATAGATCGGTCCATTGGGTAGTGGCGCACCTGGGGTCAGATCAATCGGGTGCTTGACCTGGCAGTGCAGAGGAACCCCTGTGGGTGAGGTGAAGATGTCCCCGTACTCCTCCACGACCTTATCCATTTGTTGTTGTCGTGCAGAGGGGCCCTGTCTAGAGGTCGTGGCCACAGTCTTCTTCTTTCCCTGGGGGCGGATCATCAAGAAAACGAATTTCCTAGTTTGGGAAATGAGCTTACTAAATTGTTTTGCAGTAACCAAAGAGACAGTCGTAGGAGGTGGTACCTCTGGTATCCTGTACAACTTACTTCCCAAAGTAATAATAACAACACGAGGTCGAGACTCATACACAGCATGACGCCCACACCGTTTCAATTGGCTAATAATACATCGAAACATCAATAGGAGCAACGTCACATAATACCCTTGTCTGGTGAAGGGCTTGATGCTATAGGGAAGGCGGCATCGCTGGCTGACACGGAGATCTCGTCCTTGGTGAAGCCACCCAATGGTGTATGGATGTAGGTGAGTTGTCGTCGACAAGCCCAACCGCTTCACGACGTCTGCTGAAATGAGGTTCTTTTGGCTCCCATTGTCGACAATGAACCGTACTGGGGAGCCCTTTACCCACATCTGGGAGTTGAAGAGATGTTCCTCCTCCTCTGGATCTTCCGAGTTTCCTCCTTCGGACCTTTGTAGTGGCACAAAGGGGCGTTGCGCTCCACATCAATAATCTGTTTCCCTTTTTCATTCCCTTTTTCAAAGTTCTGATTCGGGAGCCTGAGCATGCATCCGACTGGGAAGCCCTCATCTCAGCCACTAGCGACTGCTTGGCCCGATACTCACTTGTGTTGTGAGTGGAGCTCTTATGGAACTCACACCACTTTCCCGTGTCCTTCTTTGGCTTTACGGTGTTATTCTTTTCTTGTGGCTTTGATGGGTTGACTTTAGCCACCTTGCCTTGGCTCTGTCCTTTGTTCTGCGGTTTGGAAGCACCTTTTCCTTGCTTTTGATTCGCAGATCCAAAGTCTCGCTTCTTCGTTTTGAATTTCTCGCTCAATCTTGGCGCATACCTGCATGCCGTACCAAGCGAAGGAGATGTCGAGAACTCCATTTCCTCCGAATGTATCCTGTATCTCGTGTATTGTCTGGAAGACTTTAGCACCAAATGTTTCCACCTTGATACCCAATTTTGTGCGGAGGGTATGCTTTGTGCGCAGGGTATGGAACAGATTCGTCAGCTCATGCACATCTTGATCCCTTTGTTGTCGCAGCGTGGTCCACTGTATGTACTTGTCCTCATAGCTCCCCACGGGATAGTACTATTCCTTGACGGCGTCTCGGAAAGAACCTCAGGGATCCACAGTCGGTGAATCGCAGAGGGTGGAATTTCGGTCCTTTATTCTCACAAAAGAGGGTTTCCCCACCGCCTCCTTAACATGCAGGGTAGCTTTGAGGAGTGCAAAAATAATCTTTTCCCGGTCTGAAAAGTCATGAACCAAGAAATATCCTTCTAACAGATTCAACCATCTATCTATGACATCTGCGTCTATTTGACCCTCAAATGTGGGAATGTCAAAATTTACTTGTACCTTAAAAGGAGTCGCGCCTCCAAAGTGGCTGCTGGATGCAGATGCGCCGCCGGTGGGTAGCCGTTGAAGGATCTGAGCAAAGTTATCCATCATCACGTTCCTTTGTCTTTCGAGGGCCTCCTCGAGCAATATTTGGACAGGATCTCCTGCTCCCTCATCTTTCCTTTCGTCCCCCATGGGCGTCCGTCGAGGTTTGCGAGGCTGATCTTGCAAAGGTTCCACCAGATCGAGCCCTAACTCCTTATACCCCGACCTCATTGGGGACATGCATAGAAGGATCGAGAAAAAGTAGACCGCTCTGATACCACTGATCTGGATTTATGCAGGAACTCAACATAATAAACACATAACCATAAATACAGAGATGCAGCGGAAATAACACTTCATTTTATTAATATCAAAGAACTAAAATTTTCTTATAGACAAAATGGAAATAAAACTAGCTAGGGCGCTGGTAGCTATCTCCGAGGAGAGATGTGGCGGCTACAGGCCTCTGAACTGAGTTACAATGAGGCTCGAGGGCCTATTTATTATTGAGAAACAATGGAGAACCCTAAACATCCAAAAACCTAACCCTAGGAGATGAAGCGCCAAAACTATGGGCCCCGTTTGGGTAAATTGGTGTTTCAACTTCCCAGGGACGTAACTTTGGCATACTATCTCCGTTTGATGCACATGATACATCATTAGAAAGCTCTATCCGAGGACTACAACTTTTGTGACAATTTGATGATCAAATCACAACAAATTTCATACCCAAAAAACGTCGTTTAGGGCCTCAAAACGGCTCCGGAAGTCCAGGACCCGAAAAAATGCTAAAAATAGTAAGTTATGCCAAAACTGAAAAACTGAAAGAGACAATGGTGGGGGCCCAAGTGGAATAGGCGGGTGGCCACCAATATCCACCTGGATCAGAAGTTCCCTCCTAATATATCCTCCAAGGAGAAAAACAAGATTTTCAAGAAGAGTACCCCGTTCACTTGGATTGGGGGAAATATTTTCAGATTGGGGCTAGATAAGATCCTGAAGATATGTGTGAGGGAAGAGGAGGTCTTTTACATCCTCTCAACATTCCACGATGGACCTTGTGGGGGCCAATTTTCTTTTAAGAGGACAAACTTCAAATTTCTACAAGCAGGTTAATACTGGCCCATTTTACGTCAAGATGCAAGGAGGTACACAACTAGGTGTGATGAGTTCTAATGGATGGGTAAGCCGACACCTAGGGATGAAATAGCTTTACAACCTCAAGTGATTATAGATCCATTTGAAAAGTGGGGCATGGATTTAATTGGACCTATTGATCCTCCATTGAGATATAAAAGGTATATCATTGTGTGCATTGATCACTTGACTAAATGGGATGAAACAAAGGAAGTAAAGAAAACAACTAAGAAATTCTACAAGAGGTAGATATGTTTGGAGGAAGGATTCAAAAGGTCATTTATTCTTTAGGGAAGGTTGAGAGAGGTTCCCAAACATCACTTTCATCACCCATCCACTCCATCTAGCTGAAGTTCATCTTCAAATACCACTCTGCTTTACATGAAAAAACATAAAAGGGCTCTATCATCAAAATTTTCTCCACGTACAGCACCTCTTAATGATTTCAATCATGTACTTATAACTCCTATGAATTTATTTCAATTCCACATGAAATATGAGGCCTCAAATAATAATTAAGTGACTTTTAGAAGAGAAAAATTCCTCTTGTAGCAGTCTATACAGTCACATCAAACACCAAAATAAAAAATTTCACCCACAGAGTGGAATTTCCAGCCACCTTGAGCATCATGAAGCCATTTCTAAGGTGACAAAGGGGCGCACCATCAGATATTGCATCCACTCAACCAACAACAAATTGGAGACTAAGAAGAAATCTGCACACACAATAATGTTATTAGTCAAAGGATCATCAAGTTGTGAGGACATGTGCAAAAGCAAGAAAATAAAATCAATACATTCAGGATCATCTTATTATGAGTCCCAGCTCCAACATGCAAGCTTCTCGAACAAGTCAACATCATATGTAGGCTTAAGTATAAAAACTGTCACCTCTTCCATATGCATATGATGATAAATTTTTTAATGGTCGAGAAAGGAGTTTTTTTAATGGGTTGGAGGTGGCTAGTAAACTTGGCCACCTTCGATTAGTAAACTAAAGTTCCTTTAGTCACAAATGCAACCTGGAAAAGTCAACTCAAGTGAGGTGGTGATTACGAATAGTGAGGTGATAATGGCAAGGAGTAGGGTGATGATTGTAAGGAGTGGGGACAACAATTAGAAAAGGGAAGTTCGTGCAAGAGCCATGTCACCAAAGTGCTCTGAACCTTTACCATAAAAGGGAATAATGAGTACAAGGCTTGAATCCATTTGTATAATCTCTCATTTCAATAAAGCAGTTAGAGAAGGATGAGATAGTGCTATCAGACACTTCCTAGTGTGCCACAAAGCTGCTTCAAACAATTTTTGTAGGTGATATAGGAGGAGCTATAGGAGGATCCACAAGAGGTTCTAAACTGCTACAAGAGGCTCAAAATTGATACATGAGGCATGAAAGGAAGCCACAGGAGAGAATTGATGGGAGAAATGGAGTCAAAATTACCCAAAATTTCCCTTGAACCGTCATTCACATTACAAATTTATCTTCAAAATAGTAAGTGGATCTCTCCCTCTTTAATTTCCATACATCTGCATGGATAATTCTGCTTGGGTTGAGTACCATGTAGCAAAGCATTATGCAGCAGTCCCCTTTGGAAATTTTTTTATGTAAAAGAAATATAGGGTTATAGAAAAGTTTGTTTTGATAAAAAATTATTGGCATCCTTCTCCCCCTCTTATAAAAAGGAAAATTTGAGACTGTCTCTACAACCGAGACAACTCTAAATCCAAAATTTAAAATAAACCTAAGTATCCTCAAGAAGGAGCAGTATGAAAAATGGGGGGAGGGTTCAAGAGAAGAGAGCCCATGGACACAAAGAGAATTCATTAACATCCTCATGTGGTAAATATTTTTCTAAGACATCAATGGATGGGATTCTTTGAACAATTGAAGGGGTATGATGATGATATAACCCAAGAATTTTCCACGACACTAAATCCTTAGGGAGAAGATAGTGCCACCACTATTATTAGAAGGCTTGAAATCTCTATAAATTTTGAAATCATAAGAATAATGACTACCTTACCCTTAGGAATTTCATATAGCAAGGATGAAAAATAAATTAGTGTCATAGCCAGGAATAACTTATTCAATCTGGAAAAAAATCATGTAGAAGATAAAAATGGAGTGAGAAGGGAGAGCGTATCTTATCCTTGGGATGAAGTGGCCTATCACATCCTAAAATACATATCTTGTGAGGGGAAGTTGAGCATTGTATATGCATATCATTTTAGGATGAACCATGAGATAAGGTTCAATGTAGAATTAGCTATTCCACAAAAGCTAAACATTTGTCATTTCCTCCTACAACATATCATTAAAATGAGCCAAAAATCAAGGGAAGGAAAGCACCAACATATTTCCCACCATGGCCTCATTAAGATGATTGTTATGGACGCTCTAAGTAACCTAAAAATCCTTGTTCTATGGATTATTTTTTTATACATGGACAGGGAATTTTTTTTTGAAACCCAAGGCATCACACATGAAGAAACACCAACCTCTAGCATTGGAGGTAGAGAAAACAAGAAGGAAGAAGAGGAGGAAAAAAAAACAGAGGAAGAAGAGGAAGAAACTGAAGAGGGAGAAGGAGAGAAGCAAGGGACAGATAAAGAGGACCCTGAAGGGGCCTCAAAGCCTGAAGAGATAAAAAAACAAGGACATCAAACAAGTCTCTCTCTAGGGAACACTGAGAAATAAGTGGCTACAACATTGGCCACATTGGGCACACCTGTCAAGCCCAAAAGGAGGAAGTCAAGGAAAGGTCCCTTATACTTAAAAACAAGGAAGTGCACCATGATAAGGAAAGGGAAGCCTTGGCCTCCTACAAAGGTCCCTATCACCATAAAGGAGTCATCAAGCAAGAAGGAAAAAGTGGGACTTAGTGAAGGAAAAATTGAAGAATTTACTTCTCCTAAGGAAAAAATAAAGCAACCTATGCTACCTATGGGAAGGCCTACCAATAGGGAAATCACCTTTAAGAGGCTTAATACACAATTTGTTATGTTACAAGAAGAAAATGAGGAGCTATAGGAAGAGACAAAGCAACTACAGGAGAAACATGGGCTGCTATAGGCGAAATAGGGGCTGCTACAAGAGAAAAAAGAGATGCTACAAGAAGGGGAATCCACCGTAAAAGAAGATGAAAGAGCCATCCGAGAGCTCCAAGAGCCTGTTCCACAACCCAACCTAAAATCCTACTAAAAATTTGTTGAGGGAGGTAGGATTATACTTGAGAAATTTGCGGTTCCACTCTTCTTTGAGTTGGAGATAGAAAGAGGTAAAACACATATATGGATGCAAATTGACAAATCCAGAAATGTAGAAGATGTGGGCCCCATGGATGATAAAGTCACTGAAATGGGAAAGGAATTGAGTGATTTAAGACTAAGGGAGTCAATTATGAGGGAGACACTGATGAGATCCATCATTAGGTACATCTGTAGGGGTTAATGGTCACCTTTTTTCCTTATTAAGTCTCTTTTTCTTGCATTTTAATTATATTATGTTCTTATGATGCTAGTGTAGGTGGTGATTGAGGCTAACACACTTCGAGTACCTAACATAAGGTTAAATGTAGGAAAATCATGAAGATATGGTTTTTTTGTGGAGATTTTATCACAAAGACTCAGAGTAGACAACAATGAGAGATTCTAGGGGGTTTCCCACCCTCCTTAACTCCCAAAGGAAACCAATGGATCCTCGATATTCCCTACAAAAACTCGAAGTCAAAGGCATCCAATAAAACTCAAGATCAAGTTCACTCAAGCCATACTTCACTTGGAGTCAATTGGACTCATCACCTAAGTTTTAGGGAGCTGTTGGTAGCCACCCTTTGGGTTAAATAGATCTAAGCAAGAGCTCATTAGGATTCAAACTTTGGAGAAAGTCACTAGGCTCTTTTCTCTTGTAATAAAATTTTCAAGACTTTTGTATTGATGTAATGAGACTATCTTTTGAAATGAAGTGAGTATTCAAACTTTTCCTTACTGATCTAGTTCCAGAGATCTAGGCTTGTGGGTTAGGGCCGAATCCATGTTCCTGAGCCTCTCGTGTAATAATTATTTACTTTCATGTCATTTAACTAGTTTTTCTTATGAATATATAGTTATTTTGTTGGTATTTAAATTCAGTGTCTTAATTTTCTCCCATTTGTCTTTTGCTATGAATTTAGTCTGCTCACATGAGTGGTAGAATAGGTGATAACTTCATAAATTTGTGAGTCAAGCCTCCCCCTCTCACCTCTACCAATATAGCTTGAGAAGGGTAGACCTTCCCCACAGTCCAAAACTGATTCTTATTTTATGATTTCTTGGAATGGATGATATTAGTTGCTGTGATTCCATGAATATGTTCAGTATGCTGTGGTAGATCTCTGTTTGTAGATTAGAGTAGATTTTATTTACAAATTCATGTCATCTTTTCCATTGTATTTATCATGAATTTGTCCATTTTTATTGCATGAATAGGTAGTTTGACTGCAGGTACAGATAGCTCAGCCAAGGAGAACTTCACCAACACCTCCAGCTTCATCTCTCAACTTCCACTAGCCCTTTGTCATCAAAATCACCATCAGCCCTGTTTTCAAATTTTTCATCCCTACACCATGAAAAAACGCTAGGGGTGAAATAAATGCCTCCCAAAAGGTTCTGAGCTTGGTCAAGGGGTGGGCCACCTCCAACTCATCCTCATCCACCTTCAGATCACCTTCTCTACCATTTTTACACCTATTTTTGGCCTCGTATTTCCCTCGGCCTATTTCTTGTAGCAATTTATGACTTTCTCGTAGCACTACAAGAAACCTATAGCAACACTTGAAATAGCACCTGTGGGCCCCTCCTTAAGCACAAAAACTACCATCATCATATTTTAAAACTGTAAACACCACTCATACACCTCCAGCCTTGCCCCCATGTGTTCAAGCATTCCATAAGCCAGCTTAGCACTTTCTTCTCCTAGCTGCAAAACAACACATTTTCAAGCATAGTTAGGTCATGAATAGTTGCATTAATAAAAACATGATAGATAGAGCATAGGGTTAGTAGAGTGCGTTTAGCCATTTGGCCCAACAAAGTGTGATTAGATTAGTTTCCTTTATGCCATTTCAATTCAGCAATGTATTTCATGCAAGATGCCTAGGTTGCTTTCGAATTCTTATCATAGTATAATAAGTAGATTTCTTTCATTGCAGAATAATCAGATATACTTGTTTTTTGTAGTATAGTTTTGTACTTTCTGATAGCGCCATGGATTTGAATCATTTGTAGCCCTAGGCCTGATTTCAGAAGTGTGATAGACTTCTCCTAGAAACCCTAGAAGTAGCACCCTTTTGTAAAGCTCAGAAGAGGATGCCATGTGTAGAATGCATCTGTTGTGTATATAGCATTGTCACCTCCAAGTTTGTACGAACCCAGGGTTGATAAAGTAAAGTAGGGCAGCTTTTGGGAGTTGCAACATTCTTGGTGCAATAACAGAGCTCACCAATTTTTGGTGCTGTTTCCAGGGAGGTGTCTATTAGATGCTTTGATTTTGTTTTAGCATTATTTTCTACTTTCCCTTTTCATATTGTTTCAGAAATATTGAGAAAATACAAAAAAAATCTGATTTTCATGTCTCGTAGTAGTAGGGACACTAAATAAATCTTTTACCTAAAACCCCCACATCACGACATAGTTACCCTTCACTCTTCTTCAGTGTCTGTGAGGTTGAACACACCATAGGTGAGCCTTTTGAAAATTTTGAAGAACCTATTGGGGAAGAAGTGTTGACGAAAAGTCAGGTCTCGTGGGCAAGACCCAGGTTCAAGAGCAGTGGCCAACAAGGGGTCCGGTGTAGTCTAGTAACACGCCGGCATTTTCACCCTGCTCTGGGAGAGCAATGCGTCTCACCCGAGGCGTGCCGCGACCACATGCAAAAGGGGATGAGATCACTGGTAATGAATAAACCCGCAACCAAAGAAAGAAACTCCATCCATCACATATATCAAGTCACACATGCAAGATCTCTACTTAAGCATTCAAACAGTCGCAACTTAAAATTTTTTTAAAGCGGTGTAAACACATTAGAACACAGGAACAACGCATGGAGACAGTAATCCTTCCTTATATTACTCTTCTGGCCGAATACATGATTACATAGCTTTCTTCTCTGATAAGTCACAAGTCAGATACAGATGGATTTGAGGACAGAAGGGAAGAACATAGAAAGTAGGAATCCATAGAAAGAGCAGGTCTGATCCTTCGGCGGCTGTTCTGCGCATCCATTCAACCCTCAACAATAACAATAACCTCTAACCCCTTTCTTCAGCCGGGTGATCGCCCTTTTATTCTCCCGCCCGTCGCGACTGGCGGCTTCTCTGTGTCTTCACTCTGGCTTTTCCCGACTTCTCTTCTGATGTCTGCCTGTCCCTCTTTCTGTTTTCTGCTGTATTTCGTTCATCTGTACTTATCTCTGTTCAATCTCCAGTTATCAATTGCTTCCGCTCCACCTTGGTAGCTCCGCAACTCCTGGTCGCTGCGGCGCGGTCGCGTTAGCTATGTGTATTTCTTCCGCAACTCAAAAAGAGTCCAGTTCAAAATGTCTTGGCCGAAAATTCAAAACTTAAACAAAAACAAGGGCCCCAACAGGCCCCGACCACAATTCTTTGACTCGTCCGCGAGTCAATCACAAATGACAGTTTCTATTTCCATTCCGCTGCTGGCTTCCGTGCCCTGCTCTGTTGTTCCTTCTTCCGCTACCCTTTCCTGCTATACTCCGCCACCTGCTGGTTCAAACAAGGGCCCCAACTCCGGGACCCGGCGGAGTGCTGAATCTCGAAGCTCGGTAAAGGTCGCCACTGCTTGTTGCCATTTCTGTATCAGCAAGTCGGCGTCCTGAGAGATTCGGTTGGCGGCGGCTTCATCTATGGGCGTCGGGGCGGCCTCGAACAAAGTGGCGAGCTGGGACTCGGCCTCGGCATCCAGCTGGTGCATAGCGTCAGCATGGGTGCGAATGCCCGGACGAATCTCCCGGAGGACGTGCTTGGCCGCTGCTGATTCGGCCTTAGTCATCTGCATGTGAAGTTCCAGCTCGTCCGACTGCGCGTAGAGCTGATCTAACCTTGCAGGGTCCTTGGTCACCCGAATTTCGTTGGAGAGTTGTTGCAGCTGGGCAGCAATGGGCTGCGTCTTGACCATTAGCGCAAGAGAGCATTCCTGTAGACTTCTCAGAAGGGTAGAAGCTGCGGCTGTAGTGGAATGCAGAGTGGCTTGCATACTGACTGCCTGCGTCTGTTTAGTAGTCACCTGTCCTGAATGGTCAGCGGGTGGATCTGGAAGGGTGGGCCGTGCGGCTAACGCCGCTTGTAACTCCTGGTTTTCCCTGCAAACAACAGTAAAGACTTCCCTGAGCTTGTGAGCCTGTAGAGCGATGCTGTCCTGTTCTATGCGAGCAGGGATTGGGGCATGGCGAGCCCGTGCCTCCGGCCAGACGCTTGAGAGCGCCTGATTGACAATGTTGGCCTGGTCCTGGAGGTAGGTTTTCTCCTGCAGCAACTGAGTGCGCTGTTCAGTAAGCGCCGTGATCTGATTCTGCTGCTCTGTGCACTTCCGCTGTAGCTCATCGTGAATTTTCTCTGCTTTAAGGGCCGCCCGCTGAATGAGCTGGTACAATTGTGCTGGACTCAAATGTGCAGCATTTGGTGTGCTGGGTGCACCCTGATCGGCCGTCTGTTCCTACGAAGATTGGCCCATGGCCGCTGCTCGGCCTGAAGTCTCTGGAGGGTGGACCGGCATTTGCTGTTGCACCGAAGTGGCCATATCAGGCTCCGGCCGGTCCTGCTGCGTGGTTTTCTCTGTAGAAGGGGCTGCTGAATCAGCCCCAACTGTGGCTTGCCGGACAGATATAGTTGGAAGAGAATCCCGGGATGTGGCTACAGGGTCAACAGGTGGTACCACGGCTGCAGTACTGGAGGTAACCTCCGCCCCGTGGTCACCGCCAAAAAGTTCCCGGATCAACGAATCGGACACAGTAGCTGAGGAATTGGACGGATTGGGGGAGGTAGCATGGGGACGGCTGGTGGAGGGGGCGGTAGATGGAGTGAACAAGGTGTGAGGGAGACGAAGGTGGAGGAAATCTGCTGGATCAATCAGCGGTTCCTCCGGAATCAAAGTGGCTGTGGGCGGCGTGGCTGGTGGATCATCCTCCGTAAGATCCACCACGGGATCCGTGGCCGTAGTGCGGGCCCTCTTGGATGGAGGTGGGTCAACGGAATCAGGTTCGGGGCCCGGTTCACCCATTGTCGTGATGAGGGGGGTAGCAGAAGTGAACAAGGGAGTGGGAATAGGGGAAGTGAGGGGAGCGGTGTTGGGAAGACCACGGGACCGATTAATACGGAATTCATTAAAAGAAGGAAAAATAGGGGCACCACTGGAAACAACCTGAGTTACCACATTGAGGCGCCGCGCTTGGTCGTTGAAATGCTCGACGACGGGGACCAGCGATTCCGGCAGGTCCGTTGCGGTCCCTGCTGTGTCTGGTGTGGTCTCTGCCGCAACTTGTGATGACCCCCCTGTGCTGGTCGCGGCAGGCTGCTGTGCAGCCCTCATCCCCTCAAAATTGTAACGGACGACTCCGTCGCTGACATGCTGAACAACCCCCGGCCACGCAGAGACCTCCCTGTGGAAAACATTATCATTCAGTTGGAAACGCAAGGGCGCCATATGGAACGTGTGGTGCGGTACACAATTTGGCCGGATGAAAGTGTGGTTATGGCTGACGCCAAACCACACTTGTTCACTGTAGTCATCCAACAGGTGCCGAGGCACCCATTGCTGGGAAGTGACCACATCGACCATCATTCCATACCATTCTCGGAACGCCGCTGCGTTCACCTGCTTGCTGCTGGGGTCCCTGGACAACTGCCAGGGGGAATATCTCATTGCGAGCAGCTGGCTCGCGGTGATCTCCGTCGGTGGCCGGATCGGGGGTAGGTGCCATTTCCACATGGCAAATGCTAACAGCAAGTACCCATAGATGAAGCTGGTAGTCCGTTTGTAATTGTCTTCGCAAGCCGCGAAGAGTTCCTTCAACACAAACGCGCTCCAATTCAACCTGGCTCCCTGGACGCAGTGCTCGGCAATGGAAATTGTGTCCAGAGTGCACTCTCCCTTTGTGTAATGGCGCATGGTCTTGCTCGCAATCAGGTAGCAAGCGAACCTGATTTGTGATACATTTATCAAATCAATCTTGGCACCTTTGCCACCCCGGCGAGTGCCATACTTGGTATAGAGGTCGGCCTCCGCCGACTTCCGGGCTCGCTTGGAGGATGTCTGCCCCGCAGAGGAGACATCTGCACCAGTTTGGCATAGCCCCGTAAGCCGACTAATGTCTGCTGCATGTATTGGAATTTCTTCGTTCAACCACAGGGACCCGTTCTGCACCTGACTGAGGAGGAACCGGGTGCATTGCAGGACTGGGCCGGTGGTTCCGAAGACAGGAAGACTTCGCAAATTCATCAAAGTCGACTGCTGTAGGCCCCGGAATTCTTCCCGCATTCGACTGTTAGAGCTGCTCCCAGGCGTGTACTGGTGTTCCATGAATACCTGCCAATGGAGGTGAGGAAACTCAGCCGGGTCGGACAAGTTAGCGTCCATGCAGGGTGTATTGTCGTACTTGCCGACCAGTGATTCTACCCGGTGAATTCTGCTATCTAATGCTGGTTCAGGGACTGAGAGAACAGCTCTCGGCATCTTGGCGCGTCTCTGATAGACTTGGACGATTTTTCTGTAACTTCCTGCGAGGTGCTGAGTACTTTGATACTGCGAATGCTCCGGAATCGCTGCAACTTCCAAATTGAATGGGTCCATCATCTTCGTGCTGATAGCTTTCATGCAAATTGGGCCAGCTGCTGGCACGCGCAGAGTTGATGAGACTCCATAACGGCAATTAATTCTTGCTATCTTTCTTGCCTGCGAGAATCGTGCGATCGATCGCAGGCCTGTGTGTACTCTGACAGTTGCTGACGGAATCATGGGGAGATGGGCGGACTCAACAGCGGAGGGAATTGTGGTTGATGGAAAATGATTACAGTATGATTACTGTCCATTAAGGGAATTTATGACCAAATCGGAACTATCCTACGGACTGACAAAAAGGGACTGACGGAAATGACCTGGACTGACACTGGCACGAGGACGGATCCTCCGTGCACGACACGCTGGGCTGGCGCGGTGCCATGCTGGATTGGCACTGCAGCACGCTGGACTGGCCAGCCCCGACCACAATTGGCTGCGGTATGGGTACCGCAACTGACGGTTTATTTGACTGATTGCAAAGGAACGGAAAAGACTAACTATGCTCATCCCGGTTGTGGGAGAGTTATTCACCTACGCTACTCTACGGGTTCTCTCGGTTGCGAGAGTTATTAATGGAAAGTGGAAAGGTACCTACTCCTGGTAGGGCTTCAGGCGTGCGCCATTCACCCATCCCGGAAGAACTGTGCCGTCCAGTTGTGCCAACCGAACGGCTCCTGAGTCGCGGATCTCGATGACAACGTACGGTCCCAGCCAATGCATCTGGAGCTTGCCTGGAAACTTCTGGAACCGGCTGTCATACAAGAGAACTTTGCCGCCAACCTGGAAAGCTTTAGTTTTGATGTGGCGGTCGTGCCATGCTTTCTGTCTGGCCTTCTGAACCTTCTGGTGGAACTCCGCAAGAAATCGGGCTTCATCCAGCTCCTGTAGCTCCTGGAGACGTTCCCTCAGTGACACTTCTTCTGAGAAGTGAAGGGACGTTGCGATCAAAAGGCTGGGTACGGTGAACTCGGCGGGAATCACAGCTTCCCGGCCATACACCAGCTGAAAGGGCGTCTGGTTGGTCAAGCATTTTACCGTGGTTCGGTAAGCCCATAGCGTCGCTGGTAACCGCTCATCCCAATCATCCCTCTGAGCGTTACAAATTTTTGTCAAGCCCTTTTCAAGAATCTTATTGAAGGCTTCCACCGTCCCATTGGCCTGCGGGTGGTATGGACTGCTCTTATGATGCTGAATCATAAATGTTTCCAATAGCGACTTGACCGTGGCATTAATGAAATGCGTGCCCTGATCGCTGGTCAAGCTCCGTGGGCAGCCAAAGCGACTGATAATGTGTTCAAAGATGAACCGAGCAGCGGTCTCTGCCGAGCAGTCGCGGACCGCTGTGGCCTCAGCCCACCGTGTGAGATAGTCCGTCGCGGTAATGATGTACCGGGCTTTGGAATGGCGAGTGATTGGTGCGATGGGGCCTACAAAATCCACAGCCCACTTCTCAAATGGCCGCAACACATGCACCGGGTGTAGCGGAAGCTCGTCCCTGTGCGAAGGCCTCCCCGTTCTCTGGCACACGTCGCAATGTTTCACATAGGCCTTACAGTCTGCATGCACCGTCGGCCACCATAGGCCAGCTTGGAGCACCTTCCTTGCGGTGGGTTTAGCACCCACGTGTCCTCCCGCAACACCGCTGTGACACTCCCACATCACTGCTTCCCGCTCGTGGTCAAGAACACACCTGCGCAACACCTCATCCAGGCCCAGCTTGTACAGATGTCCTGCGATCAATTGATAATCGGCTGCCCGGACAACCAAGTGGCGTTTCTGAAGAGTGGTGTAATCCTCAGGGCACTGTCCCGTGGTCAGATACGCGGCAATGTCAGCCAGGTAGTCTGGGACTGCTTCAACTCGAAATAAATCAGAATCCGGAAGCTGATCGTCCAACGGACCTTCGTTCTCTCCCGTCTCCAGCCTGGATAAGTGATCGGGACCAACGTTCAACCTGTCAGGCTCGACAATCACCTCAAACGTGAACTCCTGAAAAAGTAGAAGCCATCGACAGATTATTCCTTCCAACACAGGCTTATTGACCAGATATTTCAATGCCGAATGGTCCGTGAAAAATGTAAATTTGCCGCCCAGAAGGTAGTGGCGGAACTTCTGGAGAGAGTACACCATCGCCAACGCCTCCCGCTCGGTCGTGGTGTAATTCTTCTCCGCATTGGATAACCGTCGGCTGGCGAAGTATACCGGGTGATCAACTGTCGTTTCCCCGGGTTGCGCTAGTACCGCGCCAAGTGCAATTCCGGACGCATCAATGTGCACATGGAACTGCTTATCCCAATTCGGATGGACCAGTATGGGAGCCGTCGCCAATTTCTCCTTCAATGTGTCGAGTGCCTTCCTGCATTCCACCGTCCACTCAAATGCTTCGGACTTCCGCAACAGTTTCTCCAGAGGGACAGTGATTTTGGCGTAGTTGCAGATAAACCGCCTGTAGTATCCTGTGTGCCCGAGCAGTGCCCGCAACTGCTTCACGTTCTCGGGGGCCTCCATATGGACAATAACCGCGACCTTGGCGGGATCAACACAGACCCCTTGCTTACACACCACGTGACCCAAGAGTGTGCCGAATGGTACTGGAAAAATACATTTCTTCAAGTTCAAGGAAATCTGCAGCTGGCGACATCGGTCGAACATAACACGCAACAGGGAGGCGTGTTTCTTCAGCAGGCTGTAAACGGTCCAATCATCCATATAGACTTCCAGGAACTTGTGAATGTACTCCCGGAAAGCAGCAATGACAATCCGGGAAAACACGGCCGGTGCGTTCTTCAGACCAAACGGCATAACGTGATATGCGAATGATCCCCATTCAGTGGTGAATGTTGTCTTCGCCTTGTCTTCCTCGGCGATGCGCACCTGATGGTAGCCCGAAAACCCATCAGTGAAGGAATAAGCTTCGTTTCCCGCGACATGATCTAGAACTTCGTCGCTGAAGGGAGTGGGAAACGGATCATGAATACAAGCATTATTCAAACTCCGATAATCGACGCAGACACGGATTTCTGCTTTGTCCTTCTTGTTCCGGATGACAATGGGACTTACCCACTCAGCTTCTTCTACTGGAAAGATGAGACCCACAGCCAGCATCTTGTCGATCTCCATCTTGACCTTCTCTTTGATACGTGGATTCAACCGGTAGGGTCGGTGCTTCACCGGCCTGGCTCCTGGTTTCAGTGTGATGCACATCTCGCCCAAATCCCCTTTGATCCCCTTCAGGTCCGCAACTGATGACGGAAATAAATCTTCATACTCCCGGAGGAGGCTGAAAATTTCTCTTGTCGTCTCCTCGTCCCAGTAATCTCCCACCGTCGCCAGCTTAGGTTTCTCCTCCGTTCCAATGTTCAGCTTCTTTGTCTTGAGAGGCTGCAAATGGACTCCTTCTATCGTCGGCTCGTCACGGACGCTCCGCTCGCCCTCCTTTTCGTCAAAATAGAGATGCCTAAGGTCCTCCAAACTATCATCCTTCGGGTTGCCGTCAATCCGTTGGCAAACCATTTCGTGCTTGACCCCGGAGCGTGACGCCCCCGGGCCCTCATCGGGCTCAGAATGGCGGAAAAATAGAACCTCTTTGACGGCTTGTAGGGCCTGAGATTCCTGCGCCGTTTCCCCTTCGAACGAGAAGCTCTGGATGAACTTTTCCGCAACTACTTGCCAGGAGCGGGTTCCCCGTTTCCGCTCTTCCTCCAGATACCAGGCCTGGGGAATCGTACCCAGGGAGTGGACAAACCTGTGGACCCACAACTCCTCAGGATACCTTGCGCAACGCCACTGTTCCTCGCACGCCCGCAAATGCAGTCGCGGGTCGGAAGCTCCCTGATGCTTAAGTGTAATGCATTGCCCTTCATCCTTTTTGAAATGTGCCCGTAGAGCATCCGCCACACGCTCCCATCGCAACAGGGTGTTGCGGTGATTGTTCCACCATCGTCCCGATGTCGACTTCAAGGCCACATCCAAAAGTGGTATCCGGCATTCTTCTGGGACCCGGTCTTCCACCTTGGCAATAAAAGTATTCACTGCTTGCATGTTTGACAATGTGGGGTACCCGCGGATCTCAGTCCCTACCCACCGGACCTGAGCGATGGAGGCACATCTCCGCGTGGTAGTCTCATACCCCCCTTGTTGCCAGTCTTCCCATGCAAGCTCGGATCCGAGCTCCGAGCTCTGCACGCTCCGCCAACTGATAGACCTTGTCGCGGTCGGGTTGATGTAATCGTCCCGCTTCCCTGCAGTCATCTGATAGAGATGATCCATCATCTGAGCATCCTCCCGACTATCCACTGGTTCTGTATATTGTGGACCCTGATACGGGTCGAGAGGCTGAGTGACCCGTACCTCCCCATCCTCAAAAATCATCAGCTCCTTCTTGAGGTCGATGATCGCATAGTTCTCAAAAGCCCAATCAATGCCAAGTAAAGCAGGATAGGGGTCATTATCGCCCATGATATCAATAACCTCAAAGTCAGTGTATTTCTTCACCCCCGCCACGTCGACCTCGACACCCTCGAGTCGGCCGATTGGTAGAATACAGTACTGGTTCGCCATCCTCAGTTGGATTGGGGAATAAGCGAGCCGTGGCTTTCCAAGAGCCTCCCATGTCTTTCGTGGCAGTATATTGACGTCGAACCCCAAGTCCAACATGGTGTCGTTGATTTGGAATCCTGCGACCTGCGTATTAAGCCTGAATTCTTTGCCTGTTCGTTGATTGTTCCGCTTGACACGCTGCACGTATTGAGGCCTAGCGTCCCCCGGATCTCTGGGTTCTGCGCGCCCCTGCAGCGCTCCGTCTAAAGGAGCAGTTGAGCGCCGCCGCAGCCCGGCCGTTATCGCTCATCAATCCCGAGGAATACCGCAGCCAACCGACCACGGACCGCGACGTTCGCCCAATCGTGATTCTCGGCCGTGTTCCTCCCACTCCCTCCCTCGTTCCGCAACCGGGCGAATGCCTCAACCGCCTCCTGGAAATACTTCTTCTGGACATCGGGCCTGAGCAACTTCTTTGGGGATGCCGGTCGAACTACTCGCGCCGGCTCCTTCTCATGGGCATCGTCTCCAGTCTTCTTTCCTCCCCGTGTTACTATCGCAACGTTCTGCATGTCAGGGGTTGCGGTGCTGCGCGGTTCTGAGTTTATCAGATTCACTCCCCTCTGCCTCACCCGTTCTTCCCATTTCTTGATGAGCTCCGGACAGTCTTCCGTAGCATGGGCGTTGACCCAGCACTGGGAACACCAAGGTCGTCGCGGAAGGGGGCATTCTCGAGCCACATGACCCTCCTGGTCACAGTTGTAGCACTTTACCGGACCGCGTCCTCCTGTTCGGCCTCCGCGCATGCCGCCACCTCTTCCTCTTGTAGCCTCGTTCACCCTGTACGAGGGACGATCCAATCGATCCGCAAGAGCGTCAAGCGCCCTGCACTGCTCAGTGTTGTGAGTCGTGGACACGCAGAATTCACAGTATACATTATTCGGCACCGTGGAGTACTTCTGCCATATCGGGCACATCCGAGGAGGATGCCCCATCGTCCGGAAAATCTCACAGTACTCTGGGGTGGAGGACCCCGGTTGCGGTGAGAACCCCGCAAAGGCCTGTTGCGGCTGGTATACTCCCTGCGGGTTCATTACCGCACCACCCCCTGGTGGTGGACGCCCCTGGATTGCCGCAACTGAGGGTCCACTTGCGCCGCCCAACAACCGAGGACATTCGGGTTGCGTGATGCGTTCTTCGACTGTGCAATGAGTACACCAAACATTCCTGTCGCGCTCTATAGACCTGCCACATTTTCCTTGAGCTTCTCGGGCCAAGCTGGCGATCCGGTGTTGCAACCCCACGGGGAGAAGGGTCTTGCGGCCGCCCCCCGTATTCCCCGGGGGTATCCCTATGGCCTCGACTACGGTGTACCGTCGGTGCTGTCCTTGCGATTATCAATCTTCCGTCGAGTGAGAGGGGTTCGGGTCAAGGGAAGCAGAGCCTTGATGAACCAGTCCCTCTGGTGGTTTGGATCGATCGGGTAGCTCAGTTTCCCGATCGCGTCCTTGAATCGCCGCATCAACACCCATGCGGTCTCGCCTTCCTTCTGCTTAATTTCCCACTTTCTGGACAAAGCCCCGCCGGGTTCTGCTCCGGGGAAGCTTGAATTGTTTCCCGACAAAATCCCGCTTCACGTCCACTATTACGGTTAGGTGCGCCTCTGGACCACTGGATGAACCATCGTTACAGCCTTCTCCGAGCGTGTTTGAAACTCTGTCAACTTCCGCATCCGCGTCCGTCGAGCTCAGATGGCTTCGCACAGATACCAGTGTTGTTCTACGTCGTCATTTCCCCGGCCAGAGAACTCTGGGTACCGGGTGAAAGATCCAGCCATGTATACTTGCGGAGAATTAACCAGGATAAAACCTCCAGGTCCGGGTTGCGTAACGGTCCCACTAGGGAAAATACTACTACTAGTAACGCTGCTGCTACCGGGCGTTACCGACACCGCTGAACTACTATATGACTAACTTAATGCTTGTAACTGAATAAAAATATTTCTTAAAGGTTGATAAAGTACCAGGGGAAGGCCGGGATCCTGGCCATGCTGAAGGTGGGACATAGGGCTGCCTGGAGGGGTGGGTGCCGTCTGATCCTGGAACATCTGCTGCATCACGCTATGCCATTCGTCATCGGAGCTTTCTTCGGGCTGCATCTTTCCATTACCGTTGCTAGCCGTTACTTCTCTCTCTCGCGTCGCTGGGCTCCCATGCACCCGTTGTACGTCCGCTGCCATCCCGTCTCCTGTCCGGGTATCCAAACCCATGGTTCTTGTCTTCTGAGGCGCCTCCTTCTGATTTCTCCTCTCGATCTCCCTTCTCTTCAAATCTCTCATTACCCTTCTTCGCCACCTATCGGCGATCTGTGCTCGCCGATGTGCACGTGACTCCCGCAACTTGCATGCGGCCTCAACGTCCATCCCCCGCTCCCCACTCTCACAGTCTACACAGCATCGGTCCCCTCAACCCTTCCCCCAGTACGGGTGGTTTACGCTTCCATACTCGTTTTGTGGAATTCAATCAACCCTTCGTCCACCATCAGGGCTTTGATCCACAGCGGAATCTCCTTCAACAGCTTCCCCCTTAGCCCTGAGTGAAAAACAGCCTCAGCCTTCGAGAAGGATTGGTAGCACTCAGCAGCAAACTCCACAGCGTATCCTTCCAACGTGGTCCTTACCCAAAAATCCACTGCCCGGGTGAGTTCAGTGTCTACCCGATGCAGCGCTACCAGGTCTTCGTGCGCCCACCTGCGGTTTATCTTCCGCGCGCCTTCTTGGGGCACCGTCGCTCGTAACCTTCGCAACCAATTGTAGAGGTCAGTAGGGAACCTTCCCCAAAAAATTTCGTATGTATCACTGGCTGAATCCGAGAAAAGAACGAACTCCTTGATCGCGGCCTCCTTTTTCTTGGTCAGCTCCGCTTGCTGAGTAATGAAATGGTCAAGATGATCATCCCACCATCGCCGTATTGCTCCTTCAAAAATTCTCGAGACCATGATCTAGATCCCCTCAGAATATGCAGGTCCCGGCAACGGAACCATTTGTTGGCGAAAATTCAGGTCTCGTGGGCAAGACCCAGGTTCAAGAGCAGTGGCCAACAAGGGGTCCGGTGTAGTCTAGTAACACGCCGGCATTTTCACCCTGCTCTGGGAGAGCAGTGCGTCTCACCCGAGGCGTGCCGCGACCACATGCAAAAGGGGATGAGATCACTGGTAATGAATAAACCCGCAACCAAAGAAAGAAACTCCATCCATCACATATATCAAGTCACACATGCAAGATCTCTACTTAAGCATTCAAACAGTCGCAACTTAAATTTTTTTTAAAGCGGTGTAAACACATTAGAACACAGGAACAACGCATGGAGATAGTAATCCTTCCTTATATTACTCTTCTGGCCGAATACATGATTACATAGCTTTCTTCTCTGATAAGTCACAAGTCAGATACAGATGGATTTGAGGATAGAAGGGAAGAACATAGAAAGTAGGAATCCATAGAAAGAGCAGGTCTGATCCTTCGGCGGCTGTTCTACGCATCCATTCAACCCTCAACAATAACAATAACCTCTAACCCCTTTCTTCAGCCGGGTGATCGCCCTTTTATTCTCCCGCCCGTCGCGACTGGCGGCTTCTCTGTGTCTTCACTCTGGCTTTTCCCGACTTCTCTTCTGATGTCTGCCTGTCCCTCTTTCTGTTTTCTGCTGTATTTCGTTCATCTATACTTATCTCTGTTCAATCTCCAGTTATCAATTGCTTCTGCTCCACCTTGGTAGCTCCGCAACTCCTGGTCGCTGCGGCGCGGTCGCGTTAGCTATGTGTATTTCTTCCGCAACTCAAAAAGAGTCCAGTTCAAAATGTCTTGGCCGAAAATTCAAAACTTAAACAAAAACAAGGGCCCCAACAAGAAGAAAGAAGATCTTGTTTCAACTGAGGGACCTGCTTCACATATCTCAACCATGGATGACACTGAAACCCAGAAAGCCTTTCCCAATAGAGAGGCAGAAGGGGAAACTAAGATGAAAAACATTAGCCCCTAATCTCTTCCACACTTTCATGGAATTACCTTAGAAGATCCTGACAAATTCATGTTTTAATTTGATTTTTTCTGTAGGACCTATGAATATGCCTTAGAAGATAAAAAACTGAAGCTATTCCCATCCACCCATAAGGATGCATCCTTGCACTGGTTTATGGGTCTACCTGGGAACAACATCACTACCTGGGCACATATGCAATATGCCTTCAACAAAAAGTACACAGACTATTGTAGGTCCAAGGAAACTAAGGATGAGATATTCAGGATGACTCTAGGGCATAATGAATCCGTAGAATACTATGAAGAGAGGTTTCAGTTAAAATATAAGAGAGGCAACTGTACTGTTGGTCCTGGATCAATTAAACTAGTACTTCTTCGAGGGATCAGAGAGGAGGTTCTAGAAATCTTAAATATGTTATCAGGAGGAGATATCTACCAACTGCCTTATGAAACAATTAAAACTGTCTTCAGGAACCATTGTAGGGCAATCAGGAAGAAAGGCATAGCTTGAAAAAGTACATCCAATACCCCTTCCTCTTCCATGATCCTCGTTCCTTTAGTGCTGGATTTAACCATGATCTTTTAATTATGTGATGTGGTCAGAATTGCACTGAAAAAAGCATTAAAAGAACACATATTCATGCTTTAAGAAAGAGGAAACAAGACAACAATCAGAAACATAAGAACATGAAACATTGATAATGAAGTTCACCTAGTGTGGGCTACGTCTCCAGGCCTGATGTCAAAATGGGGTAGACCACTTCATATAGTGTTGGAAATGGTGATGATGTACATGGACTATGTTTTCTTTCATACAAGGATATATGCCCTAAACATGAGTGGCTTGTATCTCCAAGAGGCTTTCTGCTACAAGAAATATCACTCACAATAGGCCTCCTATCAACATGGCATAATCTCACACAAGGTTACGATGATGATACCTTCAACAAGGTTACATAGGGATCATAACAATCCATGGCGAATACATCTCACATGAAGTAGAAACATAGATACTGCAACATACATCAAGCAAGGATTGAAAAAACATATTACACCTGACATCAAATGATAAAATATGCACATGATATAAATAATACATATAACTCAACCCTTGAAGTTGGCTGAAGAAGTGGATGATTAGCTGCTGAATCAGGTTGCACCATCAAATTTTTGGAGTCGGGAGGCATAAAATCGAATGTCCACACTTGGGAATCTGAAACCTTCACTCCAATATGGAAAATGGTCAAAAAATGGGAAGCTCTGCTGCTGAAATAAACATCGTAATTGGATTCCTATTGCTGAGAGGTGTAAAATCGACATAAAATTTGTCAAAAGATGACTCCGACAAGTTCTGCGCCTCAGGGAATCTTTTTGATGCCCCTCAAGATTCCCTGGGCAAGGTTCTGCCCCTATGGCTGCTCATGGTTCCACACCTGCAAATAAAAAAATATGAAATGTTGAAAAGTGCATCGGTCCTCCACGTTCTACCTCCGATTTGCTCACGGCTCCATTGGCCTCCCTGTGCCCTCATCTCTAATGTATTCTCCATCATTCTCCATGGTTTCCTTGAACCATTTCAATGGCATTTTATGAAAGTGTGAGGGCGAATAAGAGAAAGTGTGAGGTTTTCACATTGGTTGGCACAATCATATTAAGATACTTGTTGTTGGGAGGATTTGGGTTCAAATCCCATTGACTCCCAATATTGTTTTTGAAGCCAAATTTTAGTTTTAATATAGTTTTTTCAATCTATATAATATATGAAATTCGTATGTCCATATTGTAACGACTCCCAAAAACATGAGAATAAGAAAAAAAATGGAGGTTGCACCATCGAAGGCCACTTGGGCCTAATTTTAGGTGCCATTTGGCACCATGTGATTGGGCCATGTAGCAAACCCTCATCAGTCCACATCATATGCCACCTCTATCACCTACTTTCCATGTGTCGACTTGTGGTGCTGCCACATCACCTATTTGTGGGTCCCCCTGTTTTGTTGACTGGCCTGCCACATTAGCTTTGTGGGTCCCACTAGGCCTACCACATGTCATCCATATGGCCTGCCATGTGGAATAATGTTGACTTTGACTTGTTTTTTTGCTATTTGGTACAAACTTCAAACTGCAATAACTTTCTCATACAAACTTGGATTTGAGTGTTGTTCATGCCATTGGAATCGGGGCGACAAGCAATACAATTTTGTCATGGTTCAAAATAATTCTGACCACTTTGAATTTTGACCATTTCTAAGCCCTCTTGGTCTCCTAAGGGTGCCTGGAGCCACCTAGATCAAACCTCTCCACAGAGGCACTTTTGTTTCATAGAAAGCATGAAACAAATCTGCAGCTTCTTTGTACCTCGTCTACACCACAAGTGTCCTAAAAGATCACCCTTCATTCTCCTACACCCTTGTTCTTCAGAGCCATAAGCAATGAACCGACACCTGCATCCTCTGCAAACTTGTAGTACATTCTTATTACAAATTGCATTCTCAATTACATGAACAACTATGACCCAAGCATCCCATACTTGCCACGAGTTTAAAACTCATACTCTGTGGTCAAGATTACATTAAAATGGAATCAATTCCCCAACTATCAATACAAGGCCAAAACATCATTGTTACTTCATAAGTGATGGAAAACACATCATCACTTTTACATTTTAAATTACAACACATGATTTACTAAATAAAGCCATGACACACTACCACACCTAGAAAAACCATTTCTCACTTATCAAAGTGAATGGGTCATCTCTCTATGGCGCATTTGCTTGCCGAACAATTGTTTCAACTAGTTCATGTATGGACACTTTGTCCTTGAGACACTGCTTTGGATGGAGCCTCCAACACGTGGCTCTTTTATGGCCACTTTGTCGCAATGAATACAATTAGTTTTCTTCCTCTAGACCTGCTTTACCTTCTTCTTTTCCTGCAGTGGAGAAGGCCTTTCATGCCTCATCCTCTTTCATGCTACCATTCTCTTCCAGCACTCAAAAAATACATGGTTATGTAATCCAAAAAAATTACATGTTTTTCGATGCCATGATCTATGTTCATTGTTAGCGACATGCTTGTAATAAAAATGAACACTAGAATACTGAGAATTGTTTTACCTTTCTTGTGGGTCTTTGGTGCAATCATGGTGATAAGAGCTTGCCTCAGCTCTTTCTCTGCAATGTGCATTGTATTTAGGATGATGGTGAAGTGTTCCCATCATTCACTTTCCCCAATGGTTTCAACCATGTATTGGAATCTTCTGACACCTTTTAGCACTGCCCTTTAGTGTATCCCAAACCTGTCAATCGAGGCCTCTGCATGACCTCAAATGCTTTAGTTATTCCTTGGAAATTCACACCAAGTCCTCCTCCTTTGTACCCCATTTTGGTAAGGAGTCTCATGCTAGTTCCTGTTATGGGTATCTCCATGTTTCCAATAGAAATAATAACATGTGAAGATGAAACTGAAGAGAAATCAACATTGTTTAATTCAATTATTGATTCAGACACATGTGATGATGGGCTCTTTAAGCCTTCATTGCACTTCAAATTCTGCAAGGCCTCTTCCACGGCCCACAACTGAAGCTGCAATATCTGCTTCTCTACTTTCTCTTCTCGTAGTAGCCTCCTTAATTCAACATTATCTTCCCAAAGACACTGGTTGATCTCCTCATTTGAAAGATGAGAAGATGATGAAGGTGAGGAATAAGATGCATAAGCACTGGAAGATGTGGAAGAAGCATCGTTATCTGATATTTATTTCTCCTCTTTCTCTATTCTCTTCTCATAAGTGTCATACACTATGTCCACCATTTTGGGCATCTTCAAAATCGCCTCGTACATGTATTTTCCATCCCCCATTGCTGCACGTTCAATCATTGTTCATTCTCGCAATTCGCATCAGCAAGAAGACTGCTTTGATACCATCTTGATCCAGGTTCCTTTAGTGCTGGATTTACCTATGATATTTCACTTCTATGATGTGGTTAGAATTTCACTGAAAAGAGCATTAAAAGAACACATATGCAAGCTTTAAGCAAGAGGAAACAAGACAACAATCAACAACATAAGAACACGAGACATTGATAACGAAGTTCACCCAGTGTGGGCTACGTCTCTGGGCCTGGTGTCAAAATGGGGTAGGCCGCTTCATATAGTGCTGGAAATGGTGATGATGTACATGGACTATGTTTTCTGTCATACAAGGATATATGCCCTCAACATGAATGGCTTGTCTCTCCAAGATACATTATGCTATAGGAAATCTCACTCACAATAGGCCTCCTATCAACATGACATAATCTCACACAAGGTGATGATGAGGATCCATTCAACAAGGTTACATAGGGTTCATAAAAATCCATGGCGAATACATATCACATGAAGTAGAAACATAGATCCCACAACATACATCAAGAAAGGATCTAAAAAACATATAACATCTCACATCAAATGATAGAAGTTGCACATGATAACAATACTGCATATACCTCAAGCCCTGAAGTTGGTTAAAGAAGTGGATGCTCAGCTGTCGAATCTGGTTGCACCATCAAATTCGTGGTGCCGAGAGGCATAAAATCAACTTTCCACACTTGGGAATCTGACATCGTCACTCCAATCTAGAAAATGGCCGACAAATAGGAAGATTTGCTACTGAAACATACATCACCATTGGATTCATGTTGCCGAGAGGTGTAAATCGACATAAAATTTGTCAAAAAATGACTCCAACAAGTTCTGCACCTCAGGTAATCTTTCTGATGAGCCTCAAGATTCCTTGGGCAAGGTTCCGCCCCTTTGGCCGCTCATGGTTCTACACCTGCAAATAAAAAAAATATTAAATGTTGAAAAGAGCACCGGTCCTCCATGTTTTGCCTTCGATTTCTCATGGCTCCATTGGCCTCCCTATTCCCTCATCTCTCATGTATTCTCCATCATTATCCATGGTTTCCTTAAACCATTTGAATGTAATTTATAAGAAAGTGTGAGGGTGAATAAGACAAAGTGTGAGGTTGGAACATTGGTTGGCATAATCATATTAAGATACTTGTCGTTGGGAGGTTTTGGGTTCAAATCCCATTGAATCCCAATATTGTTTTAAAGCCCAATTTTAGTTTTAATATAGTTTTTTCAAACTATATAATATATGGAATTCATATGTCCAGATTGTAACAACTCAAAAAAACATGAGAATAAGACAAAAAATGGAGGTTGCACTATCCAAGGCCACTTGGGCCTAATTTAAGGTGCCATTTGGCACCATGTGATTGGGCCATGTGGCAAACCCTCATTGATCCAAATCATATGCCACCTCTACCACCTACTTGCCATGTGTTGACTTGTGGTGCTGCCACATCACCTATTTTTCAGTCCACCTGTTTTTTTGATTGGGCTCCCACATTAGCTTTTTGGGTCCCACTAGGCCTATCACATGTCATCCATATGACATGCCATGTGGAAGAATGTTGACTTTGACTTGTTTTTTTGTTGTTTGGTACAAAATTCAAAATGAAATAACTTTCTCATATAGACTCGGATCTAAGTGTCATTCATGGAATTGGAAACACGATGACATGCACTACAATCTTTTCCTAGTTCGAAAGTATTCTCACCACTTTGAATTTTGACCATTTCTGAGCCCTCTTGGTCTCCTGAGGGTGTCTGGAGCCACCTGGATCATTCCACCTCCATCAAACATGAGGTTGGAAATATGCTATAGGATTTCAAGAGTGACATGCTGCACACCTTTTCTTTGAAAATGGACACAATGCAGGTCAAAAGGAAGTAAGAGGAAGCATAAAGAGATTTGGCTATATTTTTCCCTAGATGTACTAGAAAGCACCCTAGAAATGAATTTCCACTAAGTGTCATAGAGGTTTGATTAGTCTATGAGGAGAATCATGCCACAGACAAGTGTCCCTCCTTACTTAGACTTAAAGTTTCATATCAAGGTGGGGAAGTGGGCCCAGAGCAACTCTATTTCATCAACTAGAGAAGGCCTCAAGGCCCTAGGTCATATAAACAGGGTATGAAAGGTGCACCTTACTCTTAGTATCACAATAATCAGAGTGCACCCATGAAACCTTGGTACACCCCCACTCCTCTATCCTAGACTACACCTCCTACTTGGCCTTATAACCCTCCATATCACCCTAAACTTGTGAGCCAACCATTTCAGCATTATGTTCCTCAACAACCTCAGTGGAAAAATCCATCCCAAGGGTGGAGGCATAAAAAAAATAAACCACCTGCTCTAATGCCTCCACCCCAACCTCAACCTCAGCTTACTCATGATCCTCCACCTAATCTGCATGAAATTCCTGCACAGTTAAATACGAACCCGAACAACAGATAGGAAAAATGGGTTTATAGTGGAGAGACATCCTATCCAGCTTATTTTGTGGAGGTACAGGTTATTAATTTTAGGCCGGGAAGAGTAATTCCAGAAAACCACCCTCCATCTCCACCTGTAGAGGTTGAGAAGGAAAAGGAAGAAGGTAACACTCAGATCCAACAACCTCCTTTTCTTTAGAGCTTGATCCATCCTGGTCTGCACACCCCATAGGAGACTGAACTTTTGGGAGAGTTTAAAAATTTGTGTGTAAATATACCACTTCTCCAAGCCATTAAGGATGTCCCTATTTAGAATAGGCTCATCAAGGAAAAGTGCTTCAAGAAACCTGGGAGAAAGAAGAAAGATACTCCCACCATCAATGTAGTAGGATAACTGTCCGACTTAATGTTGGGAAGGGTGATATTTCCAAAGTACCTAGACCCTGGAAGTCTAGTTGTATATGTGCACATATATGGTGTTATAGTCCCCAATACTCTTATTGATTTAATGGCTACCATAAATTTCATTACCAAAGAAACTATGTTGAAACTCAACCTCCAAGGGACTTTGAGTAAAACCACAATAGTTTTACAACTTGCAGATCGGTCCACAGTAACTCTGGAAGGGATTTTTGAGGATGTTATGGTTTCAATTGACTCTTGGGAGTATCCTACATATTTCCTGGTTCTGCAACCAAAAAACAAGTTCAATGGATATCCTCTCATCTTAGGGAGAACTTGGTTAGCCACTGCAAATTCTTATATCAACCGTCGAGCCGGAAACATGAATATTAAAAATGGGCCCTTGTCTAAACAACTAGTATTATATCCTCCAACCCAGCCTTCCATTGATAATGATCTACCTATATTGTTGGAGGATGAAGAAGATGAGGTATATAAAATTATGCCCATTTGTACCATAGATGTTGTTATTAGAGGTGGGAAACTTGATGAAGATGATCTCAGCAAGCATGCCATTAAAAACTAGTCCCCCACTAACAATTCACTTGAAAAACTAGTCAAAGAGTCTGAAAGTCAACCTTGGATGGGATTTCACTCAGTCGATTCAACCTCTTAAACCACCAAGGCTATTGAGTTTGGCCCATCTAGATCTTCGAAAATCGACTCAAGCCTCTCTGATAAAGAAGAAAAGTAGCTATGCCAACTTTTAAAAGAAAACCTAGATGCATTTTCTTGGGAATACAAGGACATGAAAGGGGTTCATCTTTCATTATGTAGACATCATATTTACATCAAAGAAGGATGAAATCCTGTGCGACAACCCCAAAGAATGATGGACCCAACCCTAAAGGACATAGTCAAGGAAGAGTTGCAGAAAATGCTGGATGTAGGTTTCATTTATCCTATATTAGACAACGAATGGGTATCTCCTCTTGTCCTATTCCCAAAGAAGAATGGAAAATGGAAAATTTGTGTTGATTATTGGGAACTTAAAAAAGCCACCAAGAAGGACCATTCCCCTTTTCCCTTTATAGACCAACTCCTAGATGGCCTTGCAGGAAATAATTTCTTTTCCTTCTTAGATAGGTTCAATGGATATAACCAGATCCAAATCAACCCTGAAGACCATGATAAGATTACTTTCACCTGCCGTTGGGGGACCTTCGCTTACAGAGTCCTACCCTTTGAGTTGTACAATGCCCCAAATACCTTCCAAAGAGTTGTCCTGAGCATTTTCTCTGAGCTAGTCCATGAATCTGTTGAAATCTACATGGATGATTTCACACCATATGGGGATGACTTCTAGGAATCTCTCTCCAATTTGGGAAAAGTGTTGAGAAGGTGCATTGTGATGCATTTATCCCTGAGCCTAGAAAAGTGTGAATTCTTGAAAATAGAAGGAGTTGTATTAGGGCCCTCAATCTCCCAAGCAGGAATATAGGTGGACCTGAGAAAAATCACTATTATCAAAATGGAACCCGATCCTCAAAAGCGGAGAGATGTCAGGAGCTTCTTAGGGTTAGCTGGTTATTATAGAATATTCATAAAATATTTTAGTAAGATGGCTTCACCACTATTTGGTTTATTGGCCAAATATTCTAAGTTTATTTGGTCCAGTCCTTGTCAAGAGGATTTTGAGCTCATTAAGGGAAATTTGACTACTGCCCCCATTCTCCGAGGTCCAAATTGGACTCTGCCTTTCCACATCCACACAGATGCATCCACCAAAGCTATCTGGGCAGAAATAGGGCCGTTAGAAGATAAATTACCTTATGAAATCTATTTCATCAGTAAGAACTTGTCTAAGGCCAAGCATAATTATACTGTCACAGAGAAATAGATGTTAGCCATTTTCCATGCTTTAAACAAATTTAGACATTATGTAACTGAGTATCAGACCTTTGTTCACACTGACCATGCAACCATCAAATATATAATGAACAAACTAGATTTCAATGATTGTATAATTAGATGGTTGGTAATTTTACAACATTTTGACCTATCCATTGTTGATAAAACTAGAAAGGGGAATGTTGATGCAATTTTTTTTTAATCCAGGTTAGCTCTATCTGTAGGTGAAGAAGGAATGGTGGATGACCAACTGCCAAATAAACATATATTTTCTATATCAGCACTCTCACCATGGTTTGCTAACATAGATAAATATTTGGTTGTTGGAAATTTTCCTCCTACTCTCTCATTCAAGGAGAAAAGCAAGATCATCAGAAAAAGCGCCCTTTTCACATGGATTAGGGGAAATATTTTCAAGCTAGGCCCTTACCAAATTCTCAGAATATGTGTGAGGGAGGAAGAAGTTTTTGATATCCTCTCTACATGTTACGATAGCCGTTATGGAGGTCACTTTGATGCAAAAAGGGTTGCCTTCAAATTTTTGTAGGCAGGATACTATTGGCGTACCCTTCACCAGAATTCCAGAAGATACACTAGCAGGTGCGACTAGTGCCAAAGGATGAGGAAACATACAAAAATAGATGAGATGCCTTTGCACCCTTAGGTGGCCCTTGAGCCATTTGAAAAATGGGGCATGGAATTCATTGGACCTATTGATTCACCATATGGACATAAAAAGTATATCATAGTCTGCACTGAATACCTCATAAAGTGGGCCTGTGAAGGTAGAAACTGAGGAGAAAGTAGCAGAATTTATGAGGGAGAATATGTTTTACAAGTTTGGGTACCCTAGAGAAGGGAAAAAAAATTATATCATAGTCTGCACTGAATACCTCAAAAATTCAAAAGCTGTGAAGGTAGAAACCGAGGAGAAAGTAGCATAATTTTTGAGGCAGAATACGTTTTACAAGTTTGGGTACCCTAGAGAAGTAGGCACTGATCAGGGGGCGCAATTATCTTCTCATCTCGTTGAGAATATTCCAAGGAGGTAAAAGATAAAGCATAAGACTTCTATTGCCTATGACCCTCAGGTGAATGGACAAGTGGAAGTGACTAACAGGGCCTTGGAGAGTATCCTCATTAAGGTTGTGAGTAGCAACAAGAAAGATTTGGTGGACATATTGGTAGAAGCTAATTGGGCCTACAACAAAACTTGGAAAAAAACAATAATATTCACTCCTTATGACCTAATAGTCTATGGAAAGAAAGCTCCGATTTCAGTTGAATTTGAATTCAATGCCTTAAGGATGGCAGCTGAGTTAGAATTAGATATATAAAATGCCCAAAAAGAGAGGTTGCTACAATTAAATGGATTGGATGAGTTTAGGATGCAAGCACTCCTTCACATAGAGGTAATTCAACTGCAAAGGAAGGTCTTGCATGAAAAGAACATTAAGGAAAATACCTTTCAAGAAGGAGATTGGGCATTGTTGTATGACTCAAGGTTTAAGGACTTCAAAGGAAAACTAATGAAAAGATGGCTGGGACCCTACAAAGTGGACAAATTTTATGATAATGGTGCAGTTCATAACAGAACCATAGATGAGGAAGGAATTCCCCTACTTGTCAATGGTTACAGACTCAAGGTTTATAAGAAGCCCCTATCTAGGGAAGAATTTATAAATTCCATAAGTAGGGAGGTGTATGTCATGGGAAACTCCCTATTTTCCAGTGCCTCCTAAAGAGAGAAAAAAGAGAAAAAGGAATAAAACTAAAGAGGCATGAGTGAAAACCTCTCTAAGGCACCCTAGGCCAACTCCATGATTGAAAACCTACATGAGGTAGTCCTAGAGCAAGAAAAAGAAAAAAAATGGAAAAAATAGAGAATAAAAGATCATTGGGTGAAAACCTCTCTAAGGAACCCAAGGCAGGTCTCTTGGTTGAAAACCTCTATGGCAGCAACCCATTTGCCTTCAAGAAAAAGAAAGAAAAAAACATAATATAAATACCTATGCATTTATGTGTTTTTCTGTTTTGTAGGTTAACATTTGAATATGGTTTTTAGGATCCAGATGAGCGATTTCTATTCATTATTTATTATTATTTGGTTACACACTCCATAATCCACTCCATCATCCATCCCCTTATCCATTTCACCCATCATATAGGCAACAATTTCATTTTTCCCCCCTAATATGTAATTGCTACAAGAAAATTAGGCAGCTACAGGATTCCTGTAGCACTACAGGAAACTCCTGTAAATGCTACAGGAAAATAATTTGTGAAGGAAAGAGGTTGCCTAAGGGTTTATAAAATTTATTTAGGGCATCATAATTCATATTTTTCCTATGCCTACAATCCCCAAACCCCTATTTCACTCCATGCACAAGGTTTCCCTATCTAAACCCTATGTTTCACCTTGGGTAGCTAAATAATTTAAAACTTGGCATAGGAATCTTTTCTCTTGCCTATCCTCCACTCCATTCACTCCATGCCTTCATCCATACCCTCCATAAACGATATCCATATATTTATGAACAAATTGAAGCAATAAGAGGCAAGAAATAGACTGCTACATGTATCAGAAAGTTTCATGTAGCAGATCTGTGTGTGGCACAAGAAGGCCAAAAGATGAAGGAAATATAATGTAGATGAATCTAGGAGACCACCAAAAAAATCCAGAGGGACAAGCACACCAGCCATGGCATCTTAAGCCCTATATGAAGTACCTTCAAAATAAAGAAAACGAGAAAAGGGTAAGCATCTCACTCAGGAAAGATAAGAAGCTCAACCATAAAAAGTTTCTCACTCATAAACAAACAATCAAATGAATACAAAACAAATAAAAGACACGGGCTACCACCACCAGCTCTAGCTCCTTGCATCAACTCCTTCAGCACATCACCAACACTAGGTAAGCTTAGGTATGGCTTCTCACCCCTCGATGTTTATCCATAATGGCCAAAAAAGTTGAATGTCGATATTTAGAAGTTTAAAAGGAAAAAAGGTGGCCAGTAACTTGGTCACCTTCGTAAAGTGAAACTGGAGGAAAAGTGAAATTGCATGCCACTCGGGTAAGTCAAATCGAGTCAAGTAAGAGTGGATGAGTATGAAGGGAAGTGATCATGATGTCATCAATGATTAACTAAAGTGGGGGCCAACGGTCTCTAAGAGGAAACTTGAGTTAAGTACGAGTCACCACAACACTCCAAATTTGGTTAAAAAAAACTGATAAAGGTAATATTTGTCTCATTTACACCATTGTGTTGAGAATTTCGAAGAGTAGCAAGAGCAGGAGAGCATTGGGATCCATCAAAAGAGAAACATCAAAGTTTGGGCTTGCATGCATCATCGTGCTACAAGAAAAAACGTTTTGCTACAGGCAACTTCAACAACAGACTAGCAGAGGCTTAGAGGGAAACACATAGTTACCTATGGGTGAATGGATTCCCAAAGCCTCCATACATCAAACCAAAATAGCATAGGACCAAGGTAAGTGGAATTTCATCCTATAGCACTGAAATTTCACCATACAATTCACACTCAGCAAAAGTAAATATGACAGATTAAAGGGTACAAAATTTTTGCTTTAATTTTGCTTCAAGGCATCCATCTCCAAAACATACCTCTAAAAAACTCTCACCACCTTCATCTCACAACATTAAAATGGGAGGGGGGTTCAACAGAAGGGAGCCTACAGAAATTAAGAGAATTAGTCAACACCCTCAGTTTATGGAAATCTTCTGAAATCACCAATGGCTAGGGTTATTTGAGCTATTGAAAGGTTTTGATGATGAAATAGCTAAATAATCTGTAGTGGCTCTGTAATCACATTCATAAGAAAGATCCACCACTGTGATTAGAGTAATATCCATCACTCTATCTCTTGAACTCATAAGCAGAGTTACCAGCTTGCCCTTAGGAGTCAAATGGGTTAAGGAAAGAATGCCTAGCACTGCAGCTAAAGTTTTTTTCTTCCTCTTAGGAGAGGAGTATATTGATGATAAAAATGGTGTGAGGAGAGAGAGCCTTCCATACCCCTAGGATGAAGTTGCCTTCAACATCATGAAATCCATCTCTTGTGAAGGAATATTTAGTGTGGTCTATGGGTATCATTTTATATTGTTAAATGAACTTAGGTTCCAAGGAGAGCTTCCACTGGAACATAGATTAAGTGTCCCTCACTTCCTCATAAACTCCATCACCAACATGAGCCATAAAGTGAGACAAAGGAAATATCAACACTTGGCCCAGCATGACCTAATAAAATTAATTGTAAATGATTATTTGAGAAGGCTAAACCTACCTGTATCCTAGTCTTCTTCCATAGACATGGATAGGGAAGCCTTTATAGCTCCAAACAGGGAAAACCTCTGCTTCTAGCCCTAGAGAAGAAGAATTAGAAGAGGAAGTAGAAGAGGAGGAAGAAGAAGAGGAAGAATAAGAGGAAGAAGAAGAGGAAGAAAACATAGAAGAAAAGGAAGAGATGGAAACTGAGACAGAAAACATAGAGACAACAGAAAGAGAGAAAGAATAAGACAAGGGAAAGGAGGGAGAAAATAATGATGAAAAATAAGATGTGGACCCTATCTTAGGCCATAAAACCTCCCTTCAAGACACAAGTATATCACCTGACATCATAGACCAAGAGGTAGATACCACTATAACTACTTTGAGCACACCTGTCAAAAACAAAAAGAAAGAATTAGACACCTATGTACTTCAGAACTAGGAAGAGTCAGAGGGTGAGACAGGAAAAACCACAAAATCCCACAAAGAGCCCTATCACCATTGAAGAATCACCAAAGAAGGAGGAATAAATTAGATTAGAGGAATGAAGGGTGAAAGAAGTCACTTCACCAATAAGGACCCCTATAACATATATCAGAATACATTCAACCAGATTGGCAACCCATACACCTCATGCACCTTCACAGACCCTCCAAGGAGGGAAAAGAGTGAAAAACAAGGAGAAGAGGGTCTTAAACAAGAAAACCAGAGTTTTGTACATGAAACTCTATTTTTTCTACAGGACACTCGAACAAGCATAGTTTTGGAGAAAAATGCCTTGGCTGAAGAGGAAAAGACAATCACAGAAGGGGAAGAGGTCAAGGAAGTTGAGGGCAAGACATAAGAGGAAAAACATGACGAAAAAGAGGGAGGAAAAGATGATAAAGAAGATGCCACCTCACCAAAATAAAATCTCAAATATGTTGCAATGGTGCTAAACCCTCGCCCTCAACCCAATCTCAACTCTTACTACACATACATTGAGGGGGGTAGATTAATTCCTCAAAAGTTCACAATTCCTTTGTTTTATCAGTTGGAGGAAGAGAGGGCATACACTCATCATTGGATGAAGCTTTCCACATCTAAAGGAGTGTATGACATAGGAGTCATGGAAGGAAATGTAGGTGAGTTGGGGAAGGATTTATCTGATGTGAGGCTCATAGAGTTAGTTTTGAAGGAGAAACTTCAGAAAGCGCATGCAAGGAATGTAGTACTACAAGAGAAACTTCAAAAAAAAGTTAAACAAGTGGCCACCATGGAATATTTGTGCATGGAGGCGATTCATCACATGTATCCTTCAGATTAATATGCAGTTTACCGGAAAGAGTAGTGGCTCCTCTTTCAAATTAAAATTTAGCCTCCCATGGATCCTTACCTTTCCAAAATTGTAGACAGTTCATTAATTTATGAAATCAAGCTAGCATGGTTGACAAGGAGAAAATGGAAGAATTTTATATGCATAACCTTGTGTTAAAATATTTAAATATTTGGGACCCCAATCCTAAGATGGAGGATATGAAATTAATGGCTTTGGAATCATGGATGGTGAATGAGGAGACAAGAGCACAAGAGATGAGGAGGGTTATGAGAAGAGAAAACATATAACCCTTATAAATTAGGGAAAAACTGTTCAGCCCTAGAGGAGTCATAAATAACCATATGAATATTTTAAAGGATCCTGAACTAGCTGAAAGATACCTCCATACAAAATATCAAGCAATGTCCCACTTTGATGATGTCTCTAAGTTGTTGGGAGATGAGTGCATTATGGCTACCCAAATAATATCGAACAACCACCCTCACAGCCTTAGAAACATGGAGTACCATACATCAGAAATATTTAGGGGTGCCTTGGAGAGAGCACCATTGTACAAGAGGGCCATGCAGGCCAAAAATATTAAGTGGCTTGATCAAAAGCTCAGTGCACCATTGTTGTTGGGGTTGAGTGATGGGAAGGACCAAGATGATCAGAATAGAGAATGGGAGGAAGAAGAAAAGAATGATGGGTTTTACCCTCCTGAAGGGACTCCCACACTTCTTCCTTTGGAAGTCAAAGAGTCCATCAAAGGCTTAAAGAAAATGCAAAAGGAGGATTAGCTACTCAGAGGATGAGAAACCATTTGGTAGGGGGGTGATGATGAGCTCCATCATTAGGTACATTTGGAGGGGTTAATGGTCACCTTTTTTCCTTATTAAGTCTCTTTTTCTTGCATTTTAATTATATCATGGTCTTATGATGCTAGTATAGGTGGTGATTGAGGGTAACATACTTCAAGTACTTAAAATAAGGTTAAATGAAGGAAAATCATAAAGATATGGGATTTTGTGGAGATTTTGTCATAAAGACTCAGAGTAGACAGAAAGGAGAGATTCTAGGGAGTTTTCTACCCTCAACTCCCAAAGGCAGCCAAGGGATCCTCGAGTTTCCCTCCAACGACTCAAAATCAAAGGCAGCCAAGAAAACTCAAGATCAAGTGCACTCAAGCCATAATTCACCTAGAGTAAAGTGGAATCATCACCTATTTTCTAGGGAGCTGTTGGTAGCTACCCTTTAGGTTAAACAAAACTGAGCAAGATCTCATTAGGATTTGAACTTTGGAGAAAGCCGTTAGGCTCTTTGCTCTTGTAATCCGCTTTTCAAGAATTTTGTATTGATGTAATGAGACTATCTTTTGAAATGAAATGAGTATTCAGACTTTTCCTTACTGATCTAGTTTTAGAGAGCCAGGCTTGTGGGTTAGGGCCAAATCCATGTGCCTCAACCTCTCTTGTGTAATGGTTCTTTACTTTCATGTCATTTATCTAGTTTTTCTTATGAATATCTAGTTAGTTTGTTGGTATTTTCATTCACTGTTTTAATTTGCTTCCATTCGTCTTTTGCTGTGGATTTATTCTACTTACATGAGTTGTAGAATAGGTGATAACTTCATAAATTTGTGAGTCAAGCCTCCCCCTCTCACCTCTTCCAATATATCTTGAGAAGGGTAGACCTTCCCCATAGACCAAAAATGCTTCTTAGTTTATGATTTCTTAGAATGGATGAGATTACTTGCTATGGGTTAGGTCCCTATTTTACTAGTGTAGTCCCTTATTGTTGTTAGTGTAGCCCCTTATTGTTATTTTTGTACCCCTGTAACCTCCATATTGTTATTATTGTGCCCTTACATTATTATTGTTAGGTCGTCTAGGATTATATTGTGATCCCATGGACTCCTTAATATAGAAGGAGGTTTTGTTATTTGTATCATCGAAGAATTGTTCATTTATGTAATGTAAAGGAGGTTTCCCCCTCAAAGTGGCTTATTTATAAGGCGTTGATCTCTCTTTTCTTCTATTTTTGGAGTTGGTTCATAACATTTGGTATCAGAGCTTTGGATTCTAGGGTTTTGTTGCTCCAAACAGGTCATCGTGGAATTTTCAATATAAATTTTTTTCTACAAAGGTTCAGAAGCTGAAATTTTTATCACGTGAAGCCTAAATGTGGAGGAAATTTGTGAAAAATTTCAAATCTTGGTTCGTAATAGTTTTAGAGATATGATCTGTGGAAGTTAGGGATTTTTCAGGTTCCCGAATTTCATCTCAAAGAGGTGACCGTGGGAAAATCTTCATAAATCTATCTGAGCATCAAATTGGGATTCTGTAAAGTGTCCAAAAGCACATGGACTATAGTTTTTTTTGTATCAATTTCAGAGCCAAAGGAGGAAACAATGGCATGTGGCACACCGTACAAGTTCGCTCTACGGAACGAGTCCATAATTAGGTCATTGTGGGAGATTGGAAATAAATTTAACTTGAAGCATCCAAAGTAGGTAAAAACTGTGGCATTGGAAAGACGATTAAAAGGGCTACTACAATACCTAATTTCAGATATTGAAGATATGCAAGCACAGAGATAATCTAGTTTCAATATTGAGCTCCTGAAAAGCAAGAAAAATGTGTGTATTTGTTTTCAAATTGCATAAGTCTTGTTTGAAAAATCAGTTTGAAGTGATTCCAAGGGCATATTGAAGCATAGATATCAGTATTGGGTTATAAAATACCCCCTAAAGAGAATTCAATACCCATTAAGCCCTCATAATACTATACTATGAGTCATGAAGATGAAGAAGTGAAGCATTATATATCAAAATTACAAGAGCAAGTGCACCAAATTTCGCTCTTGTAAAGAGCAGCAAAAAATGAAATGGATGTTTTGAAGAGAGGTGTGGAAGATAAGATGGATGGTTTGAAGAAGGGAATGAAAGCTAATATGGATGGTTTGAAGAAAGGCTTGGAAGCTATGGTGGATGGTTTGAATAATGGTATGGAAGAAAAAATGGAAGGTTTGAAAAAGTTGATAAAATAAATGATTCCTAATGGTGAAAATATAGTAGAGGAAAATCATGATGAGAGAAAAATAAATTTTAATCGTGATTTCATAAACTCAAATGTTGGACGGAAGACCCACCATATTCCAAAGATCGATATGAGGAATTTTTATGGAAAGGATCCCGTAACATGGATACTACAGATAGAGCAATATTTTGATCTCAATAATGTGCAAAACACAGAAAAGGTATGCATTGAAACTTTATATTTAGAAAAAAATATATTTGTATGGTATCTATGGCTTTTCTCCTGTAAAAAAATTTGTCACTTGGTCAATTTTTATATAGGAAATGATAGCACATTATGAGGATACAAAGAGAAACATCTTCTTTAGCCAATTGATAAATCTCAAACAAAAGGGTTCATTGGTGGAGCACACTGAGGACTTACAAAAATTGAATATATAATTTTAACTGAAATTCCAGAGAAACATAAGATTGATGTCTTCATATGGACTTTAAAGGATAACATCCAACATGAGGTTTGTGTTTGGGAACCTGATTCATTGGAGAAGGCATTCAGGTTCGCAAGAAAAACTGAAGGTAAAATTATGGCGACGACAAGGAAACTACCACTCAAATCTATAAAGATGGAAGTGTTGCTACTCCTAGAATTCCACAACCTACGAGGTTGACACCACAAAAATTGGAAAAAAAAAGAGAAAAAGGGATTCGCTACAATTGTGATTGAAAATACACTAAAGGTCATTAGTGTGTTGAGAAGAAATTATTTTACATAGATTGTGAAGAGGAGGAAGAAAATGAAGAGGAAACTTCGAAGGAAGAGGATATACACTAGGAACCAACCCTAGAGAAAGAATAAATGAGTCTGACCATATCGTGTAATGCATTGGAAGGAATTACAACTCCTAAAACTCTCAATATAGAAGGACATATCAAGAAGAAAAAGGTAATAGTGTTGATTGATTCGGGTAGTACCCATAATTTTATTCATTGTAAGGTAGCTAGGGAATTGAATTGCTTCCTATATCCAACACCAAAATGTGAAGTGATGGTTGCAAATGGAGGAACTATAAATTGCTCTGGAAAATGCCATAATATCAAGCTAAACATGGGAAAATATGTATTGAATATTCTAATGATTTCCATTCCAATGGGAGGAGTTGATGTTGTACTAGGAGTACAATGGTTACAATATTTGGGAACAATAGATTTTAATTTTCAATAGATTTTCTTGAATTTTTTTTGGAAGGAAAGGATTTTGAATTACAGGGTATCATAGGGAAGCCGAGAAAGACAATAAGCTCTAATGTCATGAAAAAGCTTCCGAAGAAAGAACAATGAGGCATAATTGTACAATTATGTTCACTAGAAGTTCCAACATCAAAATCATCTATTTCTCAAGATATCTAAAAAGCCTTAGAAAATCATTCCAAGGTGTTTGAAACTCCCAAAGGACTCCCACCTTTTTGTGATCTTGATCATGCTATTCATTTTATTCCAGGAAGTGTTCCTCCAAACATAAGGCCTTACAAATATCCTTATGTCCACAAGAGAGAAATTGAACATATGATTGTAGAAATGTTAGAGGTTGGTATAATTAAACCTAGTTAAAGTTATTTCTCTGCTCAAGTAGTATTGGTGGACAAGAAGGATGGATCATGGCACATGTGTCCTAATTATAGGGAGCTAAATAAGCTCAATATTAAAGATAAATTTCCCATTCCCGTGATTGATGAATTATTGGATGAATTACATGGAGCACTTTATTTTACCAAGTTGGATATTCATTTAGGATGTCATCAAATTAGAATGAATACTGAAGATATTCTGAAAAAAACATTTCGAACTCATGAGGGTAATTATGAATTTTTGGTCATGCCTTTTGGCCTTACCAATGCACCTTCTACATTTCAAGGGTTGATAATTCCATTTTCAATCCCTTCCTTAGAAAATTTGTGTTAGTATTTTTTGATGATATACTAATCTACAATAGGTCTTGGAAGGATCATGTTCAACATGTTGACAGGGTGCTCAAACTATTGGAGGAGAAACAATTATATGAAAAAACCTCCAAATGTTTCTTTGGAGTACAATAGGTGGATTATCTAGGTCATATTGTATCTCATGAGGGTGTTAAGGTAGACCCTAAAAAAATTAAATCCATTAAGGAATGGAAAGTCCCCACAACCATAAAGAAGTTGTGAGGATTTATTGGGTTAACAGAGTATTATCACAAGTTTGTTAAGAATCATGGGATAATAACAGCACCTCTAAAAACATTATTGAAGAAAGATGCATTTTCATGGACTCCTGAAGCAACTAAGGCCTTTGAACATCTTAAAGAGGCAATGCGCCTAGCACCGGTCTTAGCTACGCCAAACTTCAAAAAACATTTATTGTGGAATGTGATGCCTTAGGAAAAATAATTGGTTCTATTTTAATGCAAGAAGGAAGACCCATTGCTTTTGAAAGTCATCTAATCAAAGGAAAGTATTTACAGAAAGCTATTTATGAGAAGGAAATGTTGGCAATACTACATGCACTAAAGAAATAGCGAGCTTACCTAATTGGAAGATACTTCAAGGTAAAAACTGATCATGATAGTCTTAAACACTTTTTGGAATAAAGATTATCTTCAGAAAAGCAGCAAAAATGGGTCACAAAGATGTTGGGTTGTGACTTTGAAATCATCTACAAAAAAGGGAAGCTAAATGTTGTTGCTGATGCACTCTCAAGAAAGGATGAAGATGTGGAAGCATTGCTTTGCTCCATTTCTATTTTCCAACCAGATTGGATAACCGAAGCAAGGGATGAATGGAAGAAGGACGAAGAAGTGTAGAAAATCATTCAAAAGTTGCAACAATATCCTAGTACATCTGATACTTTTAGTTGGAAAAATGATTCCTTATGGTACAAATATCACTTATATCTTTGTAAGAATGCCCAAATGAAATAAAATATTCTTTTAGAATTGCACACTTCTCCTTTAGGAGGACATTCAAGATTTTTGAAAAATTACCACAGGGTGAAGAAATATATTTCTTTTGGATGGCCTTAAATCTTATATTTAAAATTTTGTTGCGAACTTTTTGGTTTTCCAACAAAATAAAGTTGAGACAATTAAGACCTTGGTTCTTCTACAACCTTTATCAATTCCAAGTCAATGTTGGGAGGAGATTTAAATGGATTTATCACAGGTTTACCTAGTTCACAAGGCAATAATGCCATCATGGTGGTAGTTGATAGACTTACCAGGTATGCACACTTTTGTGCATTATCTCATCCATTTAAAGCAAGTACAATTGCTACTACATTTATGGAAACAATTCAGAAGCTACATTGAAAACCAAAGATTATTATGAGCGACAGAGATCCCATTTTTACTGGAAATATTTGGACAGAATTATTTTCTTGTTTGGGTACTCAAATTTCTCATAGCTCATCTTATCATCCTCAATTTGATGGTCAAACTGAGATAGTGAAAAAATGTTTGGAAGGATATCTTCATTGTTTTGTATATGATAAACAAACACAATGGGTCAAGTGGTTATGTCTGCCTGAATGGTGGTATAGCACTTCCTTTCATATTGCAGAAAAAATGACCCCATTTATGGCACTTTATGGATATCATCCATCGTCCATCACATCATATTTAAGAGAAAATTCTAAGGTTCAAGAAGTGGAATATCACATCGAGCATCAACAACAAGTTCTCATAATCTTAAAGGATAACATAAACTTGGCACAAAATCGAATGAAACAACAGGTAGATCAACATCGCAGCAAGAGAAATTTTGATGTGGGAGGTTGGGTATTTTTACGGCTACAACCATACAAAAAAATTTCCCTCAGACACTCTAGGAAGGATAATAAATTATCGCCAAAGTACTATGGTACTTACAAGGTGTTGCAAAGGGTTGGTACTATGGAATACAAATTGGAGTTTCCTTTTTCTTTGTGAGTGCATCCAGTTTTCCAAGTTTCATGCTTAAATAAGGTTATAGGTGACAAAATTACAGTTAAAACAATATTTCCGAACTTGATGAGGAAGGAAAAATCATATTGGAACCTGAAGTAGTCACAGAAACAAGAATTCGACATCTATGAAATCGATCAATTTCAGAGTATCTCATAAAATGGAAGAACTTAACCACTGAAGATTCTACATGGGAGGATGAGAATTTTATACAGAATCATCGAGAGCTACTCAAGCATTGAGGAAAACACTTTTTTGAAGGAGAGGTGCATGTTAGGTCCCTATATTACTAGTGTAGTCCTTTATTGTTGTTAGTGTAGCCCCTTACTAGTATAGTCCCTTATTATCGAGCTTTTTGAGGGGATCGTTCCTCATTTCAAGGAAGTTTCCACTCAATTATTTTTGTATAAATAAACCAACTGAAAGGCTCATTAGGATTTGAGTTTTTGTTGCATCTAGGAGTAGCTACTGAGAGGATAGTGCTTGACATTTTCATTCTTATTTTTCATGATGCATGTGACTATCATTTTCTGTTAATGAGAAGTTTACTATTGGTCTACATCTGAGTTTGTTTTGGAGGGATGAAACCCTTGGGTTTGGGCCCAACCCATAGGCTTTAGTTCCTCTATTGTATTTATTTCTCATTCTTATTTCAAAGCATTTCAATTATTTCCTTGTTTCAGTAGATTTTATATAAAAAATTTGTGATTACATGCTTTCCTATCACCTCTATTGTGGGAAGAGTGATTAGAAAGATCCACAATAACAACTCAAAAACATTTTTTTATGATTTCTTGGAAATGGAAAAATGTAAGTTTAATCCCTTTGCATGTATAATTTTTGCAACTTAGAATTTGGAATAATTGGTTTGGAAATTAGGGTAGTCTTGTAGGATCAAATATATCTTAATAAAATTCAACTCATATTTTCCATGATTATTTACTTTTCTGTAATAATGATATTTTGATGCATATATTTGGATAGCTGTAGGAACTATGTTGGTTTTCAAGGGTGGGAGCACCTTTCCACTTTTGCGTGGACCATTTCATCTTCCTACTAGGCACCTCACCTTGCTTCCAATTTTTTTCTCTGAATTCACTCTACTAGTGTAAAGGAGGCAACCATGGGCATCAATTTTGGTGCAAGATAAGCCTATGAGGGGTACTAGCGTTGGCCAAGGGGATCCCACACCCTTAATTAACCTCCTTATACCTTCCTACACCTTCCTTTACCTTCAAGACACCATTTCTATCCTTAAAAATATCTCGGACCTCCTCCTGTAGAAAAACCGGGCCACTTGTAGCACTTCCTATAACAACCCTGTAGCATTGTTTTCTTCAACCCATTTTGCTCCATACTCTAACTCTCGCATATTTAAGTTGAATAATGGCCCCCATACTATGATTTTATTATTAGGGAATACTGTAGACCACTCCAACCTCATCCTTTCATCACTACAACCATCAGATAAAAAAAAAGTTAGAATTAGTATTTTTCTTCATAGGCATGTTAAAGATTGGATTCCTCATTTTCAAGCAAGCGTGAGTAGATAAATGATGCATGAAAAGTATGTTATTGATTTAAATCAAGTGTGAAATTATAGTAGCACGATTTATTTCTGCAAATAGATTATCCTTTTTTTCCTCATGCAATTTCAATTAGAATTTACATTTGATGAGTGGCATTTTCACCTTTGTAGTTAGAAAAATGTTCATTTATGTTTTCATAATAAGTTTTCACTATAATTCGTTGGGGGATTTAATGAATAGGAGTGACATGAGTAGAACCTAACATGCTGTGCATATAAAACTGTAACCTCTATGTTTGTACGAACCCCAGGTTAATAATTGAAGTTGAGAAGCCCTTGAGAGTTGTAACATCCTTGGTGAAATATCAGGGCTCATCACTGGGTATCTGGAAATTGAGGAATTTTAGAAAGAGGATGAATAATACTGCATTGAAAAATATGAACCTTGCATTCAAGATTTATCATGTCAGACTTCCCTAATAACAATGTTGTTTCCCCTTGGATTTCTTGGCACTTCTGGACTTGGTTTATTTTTTAATTTACAAATCATGCTTTCTCAACTCACTCGCTAGATTTCATTTTTCTAAAAATATTCCCAGGATTGTCGGATTTCTGACAAAACATCCTATGGATCTACAATGATGTCATCATATACACTATTCTTACATCAAAATTTTGGCGCATAATCGTAAGAAATTACTTGTCGAATTTTGTGTATATCCATCGAATGACCAAAGCTTAATCATCGGATAAACCTCATTGGATTATGTACCTACCCATCATATTTATGACTCTATATCGTTAGAAAAATATTGTCATATTTTTTACTCTAGACACCTTATTGTCAGACAAATCTCGTCAGATTTTGTAAGTACCATTGGAACTCCAATGCTATATCATCAAAAAACCTAGTTGGATTTTGTATCTATTCTTCATATTACTCACTTTGTATTGTTAGAAAATCTCTTCGTATTTTGTACTTCGACGCCCTATCATTAGACAACACTCATCAAATTCTACACTTATCCATTGGATGGATGATGCGGTATCATCAGAAAAATATAATAATATTTGATAATTATCTGATGAATATTTGACATAGTATTCTCGAGCAACACATTGACTATTATATGTCTCTCTGTCATATTAAATTTTAGGGTCTTGTTGTATTTTCGATAGTAGTCTGTCACATTAAATTTCACATACATATGAAGAATCCTTCAGAGTTCCAATAGTTGGTTCACCCATTTCCATCGGTTATCTAATAAGGGACTTGTGTCAAATGTCTACAAACATTTTTTTCGTCAGATTTTTCAACTGATTTTTACCGATGAGACTAGGAAATAAGGTCTACTAGAGTGACGACACAAGTCCGTAATAACCGATGAAAGGTTGTTAGATTTTATTGCACAATGTAGTAGTTTATCCATTTGTCAACCCTTGAAAAAATATATCATGGAATTATTTTGTTAATTTATTATTAAAATTATGTATTCCCTCACCCACACCTTTCCTTATTTATTCTCCTAGTTTCCCCTTGATCCTAATTTAGACTGAGTTTTTTTCCATTAACAGCTTAATTCGACAAGTAGATTTCAATTTTTTTCCCCAACTACTCCCTAAGGTTTCTCAAGTTAAAAATATTAGTTGGAGATTTTGTGTTATGCAATTTGGACACAGTTTTTCTCTCATGAGATTCATTTTCCCCAATTTTTTATTTAATATACTCCAATTTCATGTAAAACCCCTTTTTCTTGTTAAGATAATTGTTATTGAATTAATGTTTCTATTTTGACTTTACGTTCCCCTCTTACATTGGTATTAGGAAAATTTATATACTTTGGAGCTACTTATTTTTTTTAAAGTCTTTTCAAGTGTGAGGATGGTTGGTAGGATTATTTATTAGATTCAAATTTTATATCTACATCTAATATTCCCTTTCCAAAGCTTTCAAATTCTCAACTAAATTTTCCTCAATACATTTTTTATTTTTTTCAAACATTATATATTTTAGTGCTTATAAATGCATGATCATGAACCATAATTTACCTTACATATTATTAAGATGCAAAGGGTATTGCGCTGGTTGTTCCATTCATGAACATCATCTCGATGTTTAAAGGGTGCCACACCACTTCCCCTTCACTGATCCTTGACTGAGGAGGGGAACATGGGCATAAATATGGAGACCATTGCCATCTCATGTGTCACCCTATATTGTGATAATAATGGTGTTGAAGATCAAGGAATCCACCTTGATGTGCACCCCTCAGTAAATCATTGTTATTGACCTAATCTAAAGTCCACCCTCATGGCATCATGAAATTCAAGGCGAATACATCCCAATATGTAGCCCAAGTCAGAGTGGGAGTGTTAGTCGGTGAACTCAGGGAAATTGTACCACCCCTCCTATGAAAATATATATGTTTTTTATAACCCCATCACCCATTTTAGTCATTCGACCACATAAATCATGTGTCTACTCATAAGGTTAGTCATTGATATATATACATATGATAAAATATTAATATCGAAATCATCATGAATATACATATCATAGTATTTAAAATAACACTAATTGAAACAAACCAGATAGTCATTAGAATATATAAATGTAAGGGAATATAATAAAATCATCATCATTATTACACAAAATCATCAAATAGGTACATCACAGTCATCATAATCAAATAATAAATTCAATTTGGTACATCAAAATAATCATCACATCCATTAATAATAATAGTATAAATAATAGGATCCTTGATTTTAGGTCCTTAAAGAATAATGTATGTGCCATAAGGCTATATCAAAGTTAAATTAATATAAAATCCAGTCAAATAGAGTGGGGCACTACATACACCCACTCTTAAATAAATTATTTGACCCAAAGCCGTAAAAAAATTAAAGGAAAATGTTGGTGCATCTAGTTTGTGTCCTCCCAAGTAGCTGAACTTGGATTGTAATTGTCCCATTGGACCTTCCACCAATCTCCTTTTCAACTATTGAGTTGGATGGTCTAATATAAAAATTGGCTTGGGCATCACCGTTCCCTCATTCATGAATTACAAACGACTCAATTCAATAACACACAAAGGATTTGAAACATAGTGACCTAATATAGAGACATAATGATCATTAATATTTTCCAATGATGTAGGTAAATTAAGCATATATTCCACGAACCCCTTCTCTATGGATTCTAATGGTACCATAAATACTGGGGACAAATTTTCTCCCTTCTCAAACCTTACAAAGATATTTTGAGGGGTTAATATAAAAAACACCCTATCTCCCACTTCATAACTTTGATCAATCTAATGAGTTTATGTGTAACTCTTTTTTGGGTATTCTAATTCCTTTAACCTCCCCTTATTCATGGTAATTTTCTCTTTCATCTCTTGTACTACTTCGGGCCCTATTAATATCTAGTCCTTTAGTTGATACAAGATTAGAAGTGTCCTACAAGGCCTCCCATATAGTACTTTGAATGATTCCATATTGATTGAACTTGTTGATGGTGCTAGAATACGTCAACCAAGGGGGTCTCCCTGATGTGAAGTCACAATTAGACCTCACACCATTTGGAGTAGAAACCCGAACTAAAAATACGGTCGGTTTCCATTATCATAAGGAATTTTCCTTGGATACAATTATCAACATAAGAGATTATGCAAACAATCTTTGAATAAGGAAAGTAATTTGACTATGAGGAATAAAATTGCAATGTATATGCGGCACTTTCATAGAAGGTAAAAGATAGATTTCACCTCTAGAAGAAAAGTAATAGTAATATCCTAAAAGATACACATGAGAGCATGGAAGAATCATTGGTTAACATGAAAATTCATTCACAAGATAATAACGATGATTAAAGAAAATAACAACACCCATTCAATGATATGCATACTAAATCTAACAAAATAGTTCATTTTCATTACTATGTATTAACATAAAAATACGCTGCAAACAATGAAATAATAATCTCACAATCATTCTTAACATATGCATGAAAGTGTGTCGGCTCTTAGAGCTTCATATATTAAGTGAAAGTTCCAATATATACAAGTACAATTTAGACACACTAATCCCAAGAGTGGAACATTAATTCACCACTTGATCCTCCAAAGAAATGTCTTCTCTCCTATGTCAAACTAGATAAGCCAAGGTGACATTTCCAAGTACCAATGCCTTTGCTTGATTTATTAGGGTTTATTTATAAAAAATGAGGTTAATCTCTACCTCCCATGTGACTCTTGACCTCCCTCATGAAGCTTTAACTTCTACAATGAATTTTCGAATCCTTACTTGACCGTTGAGATTCTAGTGATGTAATATCCCAAAGCAGGCATTCAGTAAGACATAAGCTGTATAACGGTCTTGAAATGATGAATAAGCTTAAAATAGGTGTGATAAACACATATACATCAATTGGAGATACAATAGAAACATATATTCCGATTTACAATCCAAAAGACGGGGAAAAGAGGCTATTTCAGCCCTAAAAACGTCATTTTCTGAGATTTATGTAAAAATAAGGGGAAATGACGGTGGGATCATTTATCTTAGGTCATGTGGGACTCACATACCAAATTTCAGCAAAAACAAATGACTCTAGCTAAGTTAAACAAATCTCCTAGTCCCGATATGGCTTAAAAACACTGAATTCCCATGACTTAACTTATGCAGAAATTTCTAAAGCTTACACAACATGATTTTATGAGGGTTTCAGATGTAATATGGTATTAATAAAATATATGGAGTTTATTACATCATTATACAGGAAGTAGAAGAGAATACAGGAAGAAATCCTCAACTATGAGGGGCTACAACCATAGAAGATGCCTGAACAAGCTTGACATCGTTTTATTATGGAGAAAACAGTAGATGGTGATTAAAAATTAGATCTAGGACAAGATAATGCATGAAAATTCAAATCTATAATAGATCCATACACTATAATGTCTCTAGTTTACATACCCCTTGGGGTTTTCAGCAAAACATGAAAGCACAAGAGTAGATCTGAGATCTACTGCAGCAGATCTGTAGAATGATTTAGAAATTCTGAAGCAGATACATCAATGAATAAATAAGATCTGAAACATACATGGATTGGTTGGCCAATCCATGGATCACCATAGTGTAAGGAAGGCTCTGTTACACCAGAGATCTCTCCTCCAAATAGTTTCCAAAAGGCCCTGCAACTTATCACTTGAAATGATCCAGGTGGACGAAAAAGTATGGCTACATTTGCAGAAGGAGAACCTCACTGGACCCCATTGCAAGCTTCACCCACTCCGATACAGGCTGTACACCGTCACCAAGGCTGTAGGGAACAATGCCTTCGAGCTTAGTATTCCTCCATTCCTTGGTCTGCACCCAGTCTTCAATGTGGATTGCCTTCGTCCAGTCTTCAAGGTGGATCATGAAAATAACGCAGTCCAGGGACATAATCTACGCTGTAGAATTTCTGTAGCATTTGGCCTGATGCTAAGATGTAGATTTGAAGCTCCATTCAGCGAATACACTCTTACCATGAGGATAAAAGACTCTCTCAATTGAAAGAGGCACTAGTATGGCCTAGATCTGAATAGATCTAGCCTCCACTTTCTACTGCTTACAAAGACAACCAAGCCCTCAACAGGATCTATGCTGTAGTTGGAAGAAGAGCTTGGCCAAATGCCTAATAGTGGACAGGAAATGCAAATCTCCTCCAAGGGCTACTCAATGGAAGAGGTGGGATTACCACGCGGGAACAGCCAGTTCTAAACAACACTATTATTTGCTAAACAAACAAGAGAATAAGAAATTTCTAAACAGACAAATTCCTTAGAAATCATATGGTCATCAACAACCTTCTCTTATTGTCCTTCCCTTCCTTTTATAAGATTGAGTTCTTGCACAACCCTAAAACATCTCAATGGTTTAGCTCTATTCACATGAACAGTCTCCAACTTGATCTGCGCTGTGCATCTAGGAGGTTCAATGAATCTAGACAACGCTGTGATTTGGTCTTGTTGACCCAATCAAATAGTTCAATCCCCTTCACACATAAGGGTGTTTTTATGTAGATAGCCCAGATTTATCTTTGTTCACATGTGGCATTGATTTATTCATTGCTTTAGGAGTTTTTATGATCCTCCCTTACATATATATTCAATAAACAGGAAAGTAAAGCAAAATTGAATATTCATATTAGCTTGGGCTAATTAGGAATATTACAGTCCTCCCCTCCCAAATGTTTCTTGTCCTTAAGAAACTACAAGGATAGAACTGAAGGGCCTCCCCTCTTCTTCTTGTAGCATATTTCAAGTGATATGCTCCTCCAAAGAACAAGATGCCTTCTCAACAATATGCCCTCAAGTTGTTCCTCCCATGTGTATAAGCATGCCTTTGGAAAATTTCCCAAATGGATTTCATCATGAAAATTTAGGACATTCATGGAAACAACAATATGTGATCTAGAGGCCTTCTTGAGGCATGGAATCAGAACTGTATTGGGAATCATCATCCCCATGTGGAGTCTCCATCCCCAAGCTATCATCCACAAAAAGTGAGTTACCCTCCAACTTAGTAACTCATGAATCATCTCCTCCTCCTTACACTCCTGCAAAGAAGGTGGGCTGCATGGCTGAATTTGAGGGATCAAAATGATTATCCCACTCTACTTCTCCCTCCACCTATGATATGTGTGGATTTGTTGCTGATATTGGGCTGAAATATAACGGTCCCCATGAATGACCCAAGTCACTCCACCCTCCAAAACATCCATAAGGTGCCTCCTCAAAGAACTCAAGCTCTCCAAATGGTTCCTCCCACATGAAGACAAGAGGTGTAGTATGGAAATCATGGTTTGCCCATTGTTTCTCCTGAAACATGAAACATATGAAGTATGGAGAATCATACTCCAAATGGGCACTCTCAACTCTTGTGCCACTCCTCCAATAGAGCTTCCCATAATCATAAGAACATCATCACAATATGGAAGCATAAACAAATGAAAGCAAGTTGCCATGTGACAACCAGGAGGTGGAATATAGTTCCAGATATGGAACCAGCGTAGTGCATCCCTTGCCTACCTCATATCATAGTGCAACAAGTGTCCTTTCAGCCACTTGTTTGCTGCCACATTCATCCTACAAGATGAGATCATGAAAGTACAACTTGGTGCCAATGGTGCACACCAAAAATCATGTGGCCTCCCCCAACAAACCACAAATAAAATGGCCAACATCAATGCTGAAAATGGCCTCAAGTACATCATAATACAAGATACAAGAAGGAAATATCCTCCTTGGTACAATATGCTACTCAAAAATACAAAGGAGTACAACTCATAAAGCAAAAATATACATCCTCCATCATGTACTTTAGTCATCGAGCTGAAATGGCTCACTTGCAAGTTCTCCCTCACTTCAAATGAGTAGGGAAGTGGTTGTGCCAACCTCTTCATCATATTTCGGGCTATGCATCTCTCCATATGCTGATATACATCCATTTGGATGCCCTCCCAAGTGAACTCCTCCAGTAAATAATGGTATGCATTAGAATGCATAGGAAGAAAGCTCACCAATGCTGCATGTGGATCTCTCTTCTTATGCTTGAAAATCCAAGTTAGGAAAATCATAGAAAAGAAGATCATAGCAATGTAATAGATGTTTCCATCCACTACTCCATCATACTCCTATCCTACATGCCTCCATAGTGAATCATCTATAAAGTGATCCTGGGAACACTCCATCAAACAGTCCAAGCTCCCAAGTGACAACATTATTGGCCTTTGAACTAGTGGATCTGTCATCTCATAGCTCCTCCCTTTGACATCCCATATGCCAAAGTCATCATCAAACATAATGCTGCTATATGTGAGAGACTCCTCCCAAAGTGAAAGTACCTCCTCATCCTCCAAGGTCAAAGAGTAGCCCCCTTGCACCATGATAGTGCCATCTCCTACTCTTGCAACATCATGCAAAGTATGGAATAAGATCAGTCCATACTCTCTCAATAACAACCAAAGCAATAACAACTCTAGTTTCCTCCTCACACCATCATCATATAGATAATGGAGAAACATCATAGCAGTATATATGAAAGAGATCACATCACTAAAATATACCAAACTCCTTGCTGCCATATGATATAAGTGTCCTACCACATACCCTTAGAAAGAGAATAATGACCAAACTCCTTCAAGAGTAACCAATGCAGTCTTACATCCTGCTGTTCGGTATCATAGATCTGCAAGTGGTTTCCCAATATCTTGCTCATCAGCTTCACCCATCCAACCCATGGTGAGTGTCTATCATCATGCCCAAAAGTGGCACTCCTCCAATGGAGAATACCATCCTCCAAAATCATATTTCTATCTTTGCACTTCATGGGATGTTGAAATGAAATCTTCAGAAGATCTCCAAATAAAGACCACTCATCAATGACCAAGTTGATCCCATAAGGATCCAAATAGGTGGTAGGAAAAAACCTCCCATCATGATGTGTAGGGCTTATCAAGAAGTATCCAACACAAACATGAGAGATGTTATCCATCCTAAGATTTCCTCCATCATCTATCTGCTCCTCCTTTGTTATGCGTATGGGAAGGTCATTGGAATGTTCCAACAATGGCTGGGCCCCCAACTCATCACTGCTGCTACATGACAGCTGTTGAACTCCATAATGGTGCAATTTCTGCCTCCAAATCAGATCCAAAGCTGAACACGTAGTTTTTCAATGTATTGCTCAAGACAATACTCACCCAATCCTCCAAGAAACCACAGTCCAACCTCAAGGGTTGTGTGCAGCTCATCAATGATGCATAAGGAGGAATATTTGTCTCTTCCTTGATTAAATCAAGGTTGATCAGCGCAGTGAAATTTTACTGCTCCAAATCAGCAATATGTGTTGACCCTAGGTCATGCAATGGTACATTCCCATCATCCTCTTCATGTTGCATTGAAATAGTAGGAAATGAAAACATGTGCATACCTTGGTACAATTTGGGAACATATTGTATTGCTACAAGGATTCCTCCTTCCGGTGTGATAGCTTCCCCAACTTTTGATGATGATAGATGTTCTTCTATGGCTTCATTAGCGCTGGTACAAGTCTCTGCTCCTTCATGCATCTCCAGAATGGTGCATGGGACTCTAGAGATCAAGAGATAAAGATCATCTTGCAAAGGTGAAAGTGGTCTTCCTCCTGAAATAGGTGCTCTTGCAGTAGATGGTGGTGAAGGCTTCTTCCCTTCTGATTTATTCTTTTCAAACTTCTTGATCAAACTTTGAGTAAAGTCTGCATATTCAGTCACTTTAGAATGACTCAAATGGCTGAACCACCACATTTGTGCTTCACCCTGTAGGTGCAGCGCAACAATCTCAACAACCTCTTTCTCTACTACTGGATGTAGCAGGAAAAATGCATCCAAATTCCTCCCCCAAGCCTTTTTTGTGTATGAGGATGATCCATCAAAGGTAGACAATAGAAACCTATTGCCCTTCATTCTTCTATTGCCGCTTGATCTCCTTTCTTCTTTGAGGTCAATAAAATATCGAAGAGTTAGATTCTTCTTGATAGATCTAGGTTGAGACTTATATTCTGCAAGATATTCACTTATAATCTCATGATCTAAGTTTCCTCCATCTCTATGCCTCTTATCTTGAAAGAAAAAGGACATAACATGCTTCTTTAGAGTTTTGTGCAATACCGAATCCTCTTTTTGCTGATAGGAAGTACATGGACCTTCCTCATATTGAAACCCTAATGTGGTTTCACTCTTTAGCTTATGCATAGTGTGGAATAGAGTTTTTTAGAACTCTTTCCCTTTCTTTCTTCCAGATGAAGGGATTTCACCCTTGTTTTCTTGGTCTTCTATGTAATCACATTTCTTTTCTACTCTTCTTTTCTTGACCTCCTTGGGGAGATCCTTCTTAGATATGAAAAGAGATGAGATGAAACACATTCCTTCCATCATTTTTCTCTCTTTCTGCATCTTATATCATCTTGGCTTGAAGGCCACAGGCTGAGCCAAAGGTCATGCTCTAATATCCCAAAGCAGGGATTCAGCAAGATATAAGCTGTATAATGGTCTTGAAATGATGAATAAGCTTAAAATAGGTGTGAAAAACACATATAAATAAATTGGAGTTACAGAAACAACTTATATTCCGATTTACAATCCAAAAGACGGGGAAAAACAACTATTTCAACCCTAAAAACGTCAATTTTTGAGATTTACGTAAAAATAAGGGGAAATGACGGTGGTATCCTTTATCTTAGGTCATGTGGGACTCACATACCAAATTTAAGAAAAAACAAATGACTCTAGCTAAGTTAAACAGATCTCCCAGTCCCGATATGGCTTAAACACACTGAATTCCCATGACTTAACTTATGCAAAAATTTCTGAAGCTTACACAACGTGATCTTCTGAGGTTTTTAGATGTAATATGGTATGAATAACAGATCTAGAGTTTATCACATCATTATACAACAAGAAGAAGAGAATACAGGAAGAAATCCTCAACTATGAAGGGCTGCAACCATAGAAGATGACTGAACAAGCTTGGCAACGTTTTATTATGGAGCAAAGAATAGCTGGTGATTACAACTTAGATCTAGGACAAGATAATTCATGAACGGTCAGATCTATAACATATCCATACACTATAATGTCTCATTATGGGAATTTTTAGGTCTAAAATGGGCCTCCTAAGAAAATTATAAAATAATAGTGGAAATATTAAAATAATATTAGATTATATCATCAAATTTTAGAGGGAACAAAGAATAAAATAATAATAAAATAATAAAACTATTTTTTCAACTCGTATTTTCAACCTATCTCCCCAAGTTTTTACTCAAATTTCATGCGGAAACACTCTATGGATGAAATATTTAATTTCTCATCCAAGGAGTACCCATGTTGCATACTTTCGATGGACCCTGCTACAAGAAAAATGAGAAATACATGAAAAACGTGATTGCAATCACATTTTTCATGTATTTCTCATTTTTCTTGTAGCAGGGTCCATCGAAAGTATGCAACATGGGTCCTCCTTGGATGAGAAATTAAATTTTGCATCCAACGAGTACTCCCGCTCGAAATTTGAGTAAAAAATTAGGGAGATAAGTTGAAAATACGAGTTGAAAAAGTAGTTTTATTATTTTATTATTTTTTATTATTTTAACTTTTTTACTCCAAAAATGGTGAATCATCCCCCATGGCTGACATCATTATCTTGAATCCTATTGGCTCTTCTAAAGCTTATTTTGGTTGTACATTTTTCTTAGGAGGCCCATTTTAGACCTCAAAATTCCCCTAATGCTAGTTTACATACCCCTTGGGGTTTTCAGCAAAACATGAAAGCACAAGGGTAGATATGAGATCTATTGCAGATCTGCAGAATGATTCATAAATTCTGAAGTAGACACATCAATGAATAAATCAGATTTTAAACACACATGGATTGGTTGGCTAATCCATGGATCGCCATAGTGCAAGGAAGGCTCTGTTACACCAGAGATCTCTCCTCCAAATAGTTGCCAAAAGACCCTGCAACTTATCACTTGCAAATAATGCAATCCAAGGACATAAAATGCACTGTAGACTTTCTGTAGAGTTTTGCCTGATGCAAATATGTAGATCTGAAGCTCCAATCGGCTAATACACTCTTACCAGGAGGATAAAAGAATCTGTCACTGGAAAGAGGCACCAGTATGGCCTAGATCTGAATATATCTAGCCTCCACTTGCTGCTACTTACAAAGACAACCAAACCCTCAGCAGGATCTGCGTTGTAGTTGGAAGAAGATCTTGGTCAAATGCCTGATAGTGGACAAGAAATGCAAGTCTCCTCCAAGGGCTACTCAATGGAAGAGGTGGGATTCCCACCCGAGAACACCCAGTGCTAAACAACATTATTCTCTGCTAAATAGCCAAGAGAATAAGAAATGTCTAAACAGACAAATTCTGTAGAAATCATATGGTCATCAACAACCTTCTCTTGTTGTCCTTCCCTTCCTTTTATAAGATTGAGTCCTTGCACAACCCTAAACCATCTCAATGATTTAGTTTTAATCACACGAACAGTCTCCAACTTGATTTGCACTGTGCATCTAGGAGGTTCAATGAATCTAGACAGCGCTGTGATTTGGTCTTGTTGACCCAGTCAAATAGTTGAATCCCCTTCACACATAAGGGTGTTTTTATGTAGATAGCCAAGATTTGTCTTTGTTCACATGTGGCATTGATTTATTCATTTCTTTAGGAGTTTTTATGATCCTCCCTTACATATTTATTCAATAAACATGAAAGTAAAGAAAAATTGAATATTCCTATTAGCTTGGGCTAATTAGGAATATTACAAGTGACTCTAGAACCTTATTGTGACTTTTCAAATTCCATGTGGGACCCTTAGTATTCCAAATATTTTAAATTTTATTATTTTTTATAATACAATAATTATATCCACAAATTATGTGGAAAAATGCATTAAGACATACAACTTTATGATGAAACTTGGAAAAACCATGACTTGGCATTGATGACATGGAGTTTGATTATGATGTGTCCAGACCAAGCCTTTATTCTTGCTTCTATTTTTGACTTATTCATGATGGATCTTTAATTTTTTTTCATAGTCATCCTCCAAAGGATCTTAGATGAGTTTTGGAACCTTCCAAGTCAACATGAATTTCCATCCTTTTGTCCTTGTCCAAGATTCCTTCATATCCTTCATGATGGTTCTTCCTTTTGCTCCTTCTTTGCAAGTGTTCTCTTATAAAGTCTAATTTATGACCTCCATTGTATATTCATGATAACTCTTGCATGTGTTCCATATTAATCCTCCCAAATATTAGATGATATGGAGTCTTCCTTGTGAGTTTGACTTAAAATCATTTGTTGCGATATAGTGTCCTTTCATCTTCTTTCTTGATAGTCCCTTCATGGTTCCAACTTCACAAGTGTCTTCCTTCATGATCTTCTGGGAATCCTCCTTGAGAAACATCATGTCAAGTCAATATATTATTACATGCAAATGGGATTCCATCATGAAAAGGTGAGATCAATCCCAAAATATCATAGTCTATTATGTTTTGTGCTGCATGATGATTGAGCCAAGACAAAGTGTAGGATTGAGAAGGAGGCTTATGAATTGAAAGTTTCACAGGATCAAGAGGTAGTGGTGAGGGTATAGTCACTATGAATACACAATGTGAATTAATTTTAGGACAGGGAAGAAGAACTGCATAGTTGAGGGAATAAATGAGGCACGAGAAAAGGCTTGCTCACTATGACTGCGTAGTGCATAGTTTTGGAAGGCAAGAGACAAAGGACTATGTAGTTAAGAAACTTAGTGAGAAAATGAGAAAGGTTTTCTCAATGTGATTTCCCAATGTGTAGTGGCTAAGGGACTAGAAGATAGAAATGCGTAGTTGAGGGAGTCAATGATTCAATGAGGTGGGCTTTCTCACTATGATTATGAAATGCACAGTTAAGGAAATACTGAGGCATGTGTTTGTGCAGGTTAGGGATACAGTGAGGCTTGAATACTAACTAACACTGAAAAATTCAAAGAGGAAGACTCATTGGGAGAGAGAATTGCATAGTTTTGAGGAAAACAGATAGGGAATATGCATTGTGATTTCCAAACGCATAATCCTTAGCTACAACGACTATATAATGCACAATCCTTGGAGGTAGTAACTGAAAAGTGCAAAATTCTTGGAGGAAAGGATGCTTCAATGTGACTTAGGAATACACAATGCACAATTCCAAGGGGAAAAAAGGTTGGTCAAATATTAAGCAAGTTTCCAAGACAGTGAAATCTCCAAAATGGCTATGTGTGGGATCAATAAGACTAGAGAGAACATGACATACAAACTATTGAAGTCTAGAAATTTTCCCTTTTTACTCTCCTTTTTTCCATCTCATTTCACCTTTTTGTCACCATTTTATAGAAATATCAACATGTTCAAGGTCAAGTTAAACTCTTAAAAATGTATTCATTATCCATAACTAGAATCTTCGTTTCTTAATGAATTATAACAAAAAAATTCTTATAGTGACAAAATCATGAACATTTTGCAACTAATATTTGTTTCCGCAACAATATCCATTATTATACAAGTTACAACACTCCAATAAAAGGATGAAGACTACAAAGAGGTGAAAAATGTCTACCATATCGATAACCACTTACCAACATAACTTGGCATGCTACGAGGATTGAGAAATCTAGAAGTCAAAATTCAGAGTCAAACTATGAAAAAAACGTGTAGCAATCAAGTAAAGGCAACGAAGGAATACAACAACATCAAGAAAGCGAGATTGAAGACTTGATCAACTGCTAGATTTTGGATCGAGATGAATCTCCCATGACTTGCTCTTTCAGTAGCAAGTCATTAAGAGTTTGAGTTTAAAATTGAATCTATCTCATAAATGTCAAGATAACTCATGTCGTGTCAACTTAAAACTCTTAAAATCATTTTATAAAATTTGTATAAAGGCTGTAAGCCAAAACCCGATACATAAGTTTTTCGAATGTTAATTTTATAATTAATTTATTGTAAATATTGATGATACTTTGTTCCATCTTATTATCAGATACATTGTTCTCAATGTGTGTGTGAGATCTTGTGATTACTAGCTGACCTGCACTCACGGAAGGGCCCCCTGTCAAGATGCGAGGTTTTTTTATAATTTTGTTTTGCATTACTTGTTTTCAGCATTATATATTCTTTCAAGAATTTGTTTCCATCATAATTACATTCAAGCTTGTATGATTACCCCATTAGGTCTAAATGATGTTCAAATTAGATGTGGTAGGGATTTTCAAAAGAGGTCACCAACAATTGTCATCCATAAATATAAAGAGAATGAGATTCATGAAAAAGATGCAAATATTGATCAAGAAAATATTACTCTAGAGGAATATGTTCCTATACAATCAAAGGATGAACAAATAAAACAAGCTTCTACAGTTCCTCTAGTATAAAAACCTTCTATTTCTTTACAGGGTCCACCTTTTCCTGAAATACTTAAATTGATAAGGGAATAGAAAGGTAATTTTTTTTACTAGACTATGGTATGCTAGATGAAATTAATGTTATTTTCATTTAATTCCTTTACTCCAAACCATAAATTAAATACCAATATTTTCAAAAACCATTAAGGATCTTTGTATTAGAAAACTAGGAAGAAAAAAAAAAGACATTAAAAATGTTCAACTGGTAGGAAAAATTGCTGATATTATGATGGGGAAAAATATTGTCCAAAAATATCTATATCCTGATATCCCCATTGTAAAAATCCACATCAATGGTATTGAGATTCCAAACACTATGATTGATCTATGAGCAACCATTAATATTATGAGTAAACAGACAATGGAGCAACTTAATCTTCCCAATCTTCAATATACTCCAACATTGTTACAATTAGCGGATAGATCTATTATTAAACCAAATGGGGTATTAGAAGACATGTATATTTCTCTATATTCTTGGGAATATCATGTGGAATTCATGATTTTAACTCCCAAGAATTATTTAGGAGGCCATCCATTGATCTGTGGTAGACCTTGGCTAGCTACAACTGATGGATTTATAAGTTGTAGATAAGGTGATATGTATATATTTGATGGAAATTCCACTAATATATTCACATTATATCCTCCTGCAACGAAAATTACAGAAGTAGAATGTGAAATTTGGATATATGATGATGAAGAATTTGAAAATATGCAACCAATTTATACTCTTTCACAATTAGATGAACAAGATCAGTTGATAAATTTAATGAATAATAATAATGATTCTTCTTCTTACTCTGAACAAGATCAAAGTTTTCAAGAGAAATGTAACATTGGATATCTATCATCTCATCAATTTTATTTACATTCTATGGAGAAGTTTGACAATTATCAAGTAGAAGTTTTTCCAGGAAAACATTAAATATCAACAATAACTTGGAAGAATTTCAAAAGAGAATATTAATAAAGATGCTACAAAAACATTCCTTTTCTTATGCATGGGAATATATTGATATCAAAGGGATTGATCCTAAAACTTGTATGCATCATATTTATATCCAAGAAAATGTCAAACCAGTTAGAAAACCTTAGAGGAGAATGGATCCGAATCTAAGATAAATTGTTAAAGATGAATTACAAAATATTTTAAATGTGAATTCAATTTATCCGATATAAAATATTCAATGGGTGTGAGCTTTAATTATTGTTCCAAAGAAGAATAGAAAATGGAGATTATGTATTGATTACAAAGAATTAAACAAATTCACCTTGAAAAATCATTTTCCACTACCCTTTATATATCAAATACTACCCTTTATATATCAAGTACTAGATACCTTAGCAGGAAATAAGTATTTTTCATTTTTAGATGGTGTTAGTGGATATAACCAAATACAACTAGCTCTAGAATATCAAGAAAAAAATATTTTTTACATGTCCTCTGGGAACATATGCCTATAGGGTACTTCCCTTTGGATTATGTAATGCACCCGCCACATTTCAGAGAGTTGTTTTAGGTGTATTTTTTGATCAAATTCATGATTGTGTGGAAGTATACATGGATGGATTTACTGTGTACAAAGATAATTTTGAGGAAGCTATGGAAAATTTAGAAAAAGTTCTTAATGGATGTAAAGAATCAAACCTTTCATTAAGCCATGAGAAATGTTTTATGATTTTCAATGAAGGGATTGTTTTAGGCCACCATATTTCAAGTGCTGAAAATGCAACAAGATGATGGAGCTTAGTGAAAATAAGTTGCCTTCACTAAGTGGGCCCGCAGGCTATTTTTGGCGCAAATTTTAGACTATGTCTATTTTTAGACATATGGATCATGGTCTATGAGTTGCAGGATGCTATTTATGGATGATTGGTCATGTTGGTAAAAATAGATGGACCTCTATTTTTAGACATTGGGCGGTTTCTATTTTTAGACTGCCGGGCTAAAAATAGAACAGTCAAATATTATTAACCCTTAATAATATTTAGACTATAAACATTATCTTATCCTCTTGGAGCACTTAAGTTTGATGCTTGGATGTGGCACATGCAGCTGACAAAAGGAAATGTGCTTTTCCTAAGGGTTAGTTGGGCTATTGCATGGTTGACTTCAGTTAGAACTCATGTGGCAGAGTTTGGTGGAGTTGATGAGACAGTTGGTGGAGTTGTGTTCGGTTTAACTTAGTTGAACTAGTTGTATTTAGTCTAACTGAAAAATACACTAGTGATGAGTGGTGTGAATTAATTATTTATTAATTCACTAATTATTAACTCATAAATCAACTAAAGAACACATCAGTTAACTGCAATGCATGGACAGTTCAGTGGAGACCAGTGTTAGAGGTGGGTGAAAAGGTGAGTCTACTATCAGTTGTGACTATGGCTGTGCATGAGATTTGCACACACATTGATTGAGATTGCCAATGAGGATTGCACAGTACAAGCCAGTGGGATTTGAACTTGGATCTCATCATTATTCATCTTGGATTGCGCAGTAGAGGCAGGCAGACTTGTGGAGGAGATTTGAACCTGTGACTTGTTCAGATCTGAGCTAGTTTGTGTGTAACTATTGGAGATAGTACTGAGTACTTGTGAGGAGTATTGTACTATGTATTGTTACATGTTCTCTATCATTATAATATATAGATAGTTGGGGGTTTTCAGCTGTAAGATTTCCCCATTACATACTGTGTTCTATGTGTGCTTGATTATGTTTTAATGTGCGCATGCGACTGCTTCTATTTCCGCAAATTGATGATCAATTGTAGAAGAGGTTATGTATTATGCATGAAGCTTAAATAGTGTGTAATCAGGATAATCGTGGTGAATAATTCAGCTATTCTTCAAATTTCTACATCAAGTGATATAATTAAGGTGGATACATCTAAAGTAGAAGTTATATCTAAAATTTCAATTCTTGTTTGTTAAAGGGATGTTAGAATTTTTCTTGGATTTAGTCGATACTATAAGCGATTCTAAAAAAATTCACAAAAATAACTTCTACACTTTTCAAAATTCTTACGAAAAATTGTGAATTTTCATGGAACTATGATTGTCAAAAAGAATTCGAAACATTGAAACCAAGAACATATGAAGCACTAATCTTAAGAGGACCTAATTAGTCTCTTCCTTTTCATATTTTTACTGATGCTTTAGATACAACTTTAGGAGTTGTATTGGGACAAAAATATTTGAATCCTTATGCTATCTACTATACAAGTAAAAATTTGACTCCAATAGAGTTAAATTATACCGTGACTGAAAAGGAGTTTTTAGCTATTGATAATTTCGTCACTACATCATTGGTTATGAAACCTTTATCCATACAAACCATTCTTCCATTAGATATTTAATTATCAAACTAGTTACTAATGAAAGAATTACAAGATGGTTGATATTATTACAAGAATTCAACATTACTATTCTTGATAGACTAGGAAAAGAAATTACAGTTGCTGATTTCCTTTCCATAATGAAAAATAATAATGATGATGTTCTTGTAAAATATAATTTTCTTGATGAGTATTTTTTTGTAGTATCTACTAAATTACCTTGGTTTTTAGATATTGCCAATTACTTAGCTATAGGAAAATTTCCACCACAATTATCAGCCAATAAAAGAAAAATTTTATCCAAACTAGTGCATATTATTATTGGATAGATGGAGAACTATACAAAACTAGACCTGATTTCATCATTCGGAGATGTGTCCTAGAAGATGAAGTACCAAAAATTATAAAATATTTTCCTGATGAGCCATGTGTAGGGAATTTTGATGACAATAGAACTACTTACAAAATCATTCTTTTGGGATATTATTGGCCATATATTTTCAAAGATGCCAAAGAATATGTCAAAAGATGTGATAAATGTCAAAGAATGGGAAAATAAAAGGCATCATATGAAATGCCTCTACAACCATAGGTACTTGTGAAGCCTTATGAAAAAAAAGCTTTAGATTTTATTGGACCAATAAATCCTCCATTTAAACAGAAAACGTACATACTTGTTTGCACATATTATGTCACAAAATGGGTAGAAGATAAACCTATTTTATTTGCAACTAAAAATGTTGTATTTACATTTCTTTTTGAGGATATATTTACTCATTTTGGTGCTCCAAGAGAAATTGTAACAGATCAAAGTACCCAATTTATGTCCAAGTTCATGCGAAAGATCATGGAGAAGTATAAAATCAAGTGCCTAAAGTCTACTCAATATCATCCACAAGCCAATGGATAAGTGGAATCTACCAACAAATTTCTTGAGAAACTCTTACCAAAACTGTTCATTTGCATAGAAATAAATGGGTAGAAAAGCTTCCAGAAGCACTATGGGCATATTGAACCACATGAATAAAAAAAACTGGAAATAGTCCTTATGAGCTTGTTTATGGAAAGAAAGATTTATTTCCAATTGAGTTTAAATTTGAAACTTACAGAGAAACTACTATATTGGGCCTTGAGCTATCAGAAGCTAAAAAACAAAGACTAGCACAATTGAAGGAGCTAGATGAAATCCGACCAGATGCTATTCAGAGGATTAGAATAGTGCAATAAAAAATATAAAAATGGAATTAAAAGTTTATAAAAGCTAAAAAGGTCAAAAAATGTCATTAGGATATTTTTTGTTTCCAAATTCAAATATTTTCAAGGAAAATTTCAAAATCATTGGCTTGGTCCTTATGAGATTAATACTATATTTGATAATGGAGCAGTAAAAATCAAGACTATTGACGATGAATAAATTGATTTCCTTGTTAATGCTCATAGATTAAGACTATATCATCAACCACTAACAAGGGAAGAATTTGTTAAATACTTGCAAGGGAATTATGAATTTAAGTTGGTCAAGAAAGGAGATTCTTCTCCTCACTCTCCAACTTCATTGTCATTTCTTTTCAATATATATATATATAACAAAGTATAAACATGAAAACCAACTATGTTGGCATGTTTTTATAGAAAATATTAATTGAAAAATAATATCTCTTGGCAGTTTAGATTTTCAAAATTCCTTTTTTTTTCTTGTCCCTATTTATTTCTATCCTTATTTTTATAATGATTTTTTAGGTGACAATCCTTGTTCATAAGGATAAGTGTTTTCACTAACCATCAAAAGCATCAACATAAAAGAAGAAGAAGTATTCTCTTGATCAGACAAAGAAAATTTGTGAAATAATAAGAAGAAAACATAATTCCTATAATTCTGCAACTGATCTTCAATTCTGCAACCAAATTCAAATTCTACAACAAAAATAATATCAAGGGAACCACAGAAAAAAAGGTATGTAAGAATGTTAAAGTTGTATTATATAAGATCTTAGGTTTTAATTTATGGATGCTTGTATTAAAAATTTGAGGACATTATAAAATTGCAATCATGTTCATGACCGTTATACCATATCCCCTCATTATTGCATGCCAATCACATCAAGTCCAATCAGAATTAAACACATAACATTGATCCTTTGAAATTGGATCTGGGAAATTGTGGAAGGCATAATCCAAACACAACACAATTTCTTCCATCAACGCCTTACCTTGCCATCATTTGACTTTGTATCATATTTACTTTTCTCATTTCTATTCTTTGTTCATTTCCTTTCTCTAAGCCTCCATTAACCCTGTTAAAAGGAAACAGTAAAGGCTGAGACTTATGGAGTAAAATTTCTCCAAGCATATCCAAGGGTTAAAGACCAACTACAACAACTAGGATGGCTTCAATTTTTTTTATAAATTCAATAGGTATGAAGTAGAAGTTACAAAGGCCTTTGCTAGAGCTTTTGAGGGATTTGAAGTAGAGATAGGAGATATTAAGTTCATCCTCAAATAATATACTGTAGCATAAGTGACAAGACTGCCAAGAAATGAAGAAAGTTGGTTCAAAAATAGGAAGAGAAAAGATAATGACTGGGTCCATTTCCTCAGATAACTAGGTATGGATCTGTCCATTTTCAAAAAGGGTATTCCAGTTACAACATTAAAGGGAAAATGGAGAAATCTGTTGCTAGTTATTGAAAAAATTGTAATTTGTGAAGTTATATTTTTTACCATGTTTTTCTAACATGCCAGGCTCATGATGCATTTTATTGATGGAAATGATATTAAATTTCCTTACTTTATTCTTCAAATTTTAAATAAAATGACATTTAGCATACAAAGAGAGTCTAGGTCCATTGATAACTCTCTTAATCATCATGGACTCATCAATATTATCGCAGAAGCACATTTGGAATCCCGAGGAGATAGTTGGAAATATTTCTTAGTGAAAAACCATTTTGTAGAAGACCCAGAAGAAGAAGAAAACACTAGGGTTAAAATAAGTCAAAGACAATCAAAACCTAACCCTAGAAAAGAGAGATTTGAAGAATAAATTTGAGAGAAGAATGTGACTGAAACACCAGAGTATCCATTTGAAGATGATACCCCACTATCCAAGTATCTTGAGAAATTTAAACAAAAAAATGACAAAAAGGACCTTAGAAGAAAGAAATTTAGATCGATCCAAAAATTACTCGAAGAAAAGAATAAAACAGAGGATAATAAAACAAAAATGCAAGACACTAGAAGCTTAGAATTAAAATATAGGAGAAGCAAAAGACTTTATAAAATGTCAAGTACACAGTCACCGAAAATGATAAACAATACAAACTCTAGAAATTGATCCAGTCCAACAAGAGATTTATGATTATGTATAGTATTTAGAGCAAAGAGAACAACAAAAAGCAAAATTTTATCAATATGAAATGGGGGAAAATTCATCAACAAAACAAGCTCCAAAGCAGAAACATAGAATTGAGGAAGATCTAAAACAATATATATATATAGCTAACATAGGAAAGATAACAAAAAAAAGTCCAAAATGAGATACTTAGAAACCAAAATGATAATATACTTCTACACCTCTGTCATTAGTATAAGAATAATAAGAAAATTAAAGGTTCAAAACAAGTTTCTTAAAAATAGATCAGAGGATTACAAAGCATAATTCTGAAGAAGAAACCAAGGACCACTTTCAGCATTAAGAAGAAAAAAAGAAACACTAGCCTGTATATGCTTGCACAAGCTTCATATATTATACATTAAAGGATAAAAGAAGAAATATTTTTGAATTTTTGGTGCATGAGGACATGCAAAACCTTTGGTGTGGGGGAACGTTGAAGTCTAGAATTTTTCCTTTTTGAAAATCCTTTTTTCTGTCCCATTTCACCTTTTTGTCACCATTTTATAGAAATCTTAGAATGTTCAAGGTCAAGTTCAACTCTTAAAAAAGTATTCATAATCCATAATTAGAATATTTTTTTCTTAATGAATTATAACAAAAAAATTCTTACAGTGAAAAAATCATGAACATTCTGCAACTAATATTTGTTTCTGCAACAATATCCTTTGTTAGATGGGTTGCAACACTCCAATAAAAGGACAAAGACTACCAAGAGGTGAAAAATTTCTACCAGATGGATAAAAACCTACTAACATAACTTGGAAAGCTATGAGGATTGAGAAATATAGAAGTCAAATTCAAAGTCAAACTCTGAAACAACATGTAGCGGTCAAGTAAAAGCAACGAAGGAAGATAACAACATCAAGTAAGCGATATTGAAGACTTGATCACAGTGTTAGATTTTGGATCGAGATGAATCTCCTATGACTTTCTCTTTCAATAGTAAATCATCTAGATACCAAGCTTCAAATTGAATCTATCTCATATATGTCAAGATATCTCATGTCATGTCGGCTTAAAAATTTTAAAATCATTTTATGAAATTGTATAAAGGTTGTAAGACGAAACCTGAGACATACATTTTTAGAATGTTAAGTTTATAATTGTTTTACTGTAAATACTAATGACACTTTTTTTCCAGCTTATTATAAGTTACTTTGTTCTCAATGCGTGAATTAGATCTTGTTCTTACTAGCCGGCTTGAACTCATGGGAGGGCCCCCTTTCGAGTTGTGAGGTTTTGTTTTGCATTAATTGTTTTTATCATTATAGTTTCTTTCAAGAATTAGTTTTCATCATAATAAAATTTCTGATGATTCTCATTTTGATTGCAGAGTATGAATAGAAAAACACTAAAAATATTTCGATTATTGAATGCATCTTATTTCCAATTCGATTTCTTAAATGTTAATGAAATACCCTTTAGATGCTAAATGCACACACAAGTAATAATTCTCAAGTTGTAAAGTTTTTAATTTCATTTTCTACAGGTAGGAATTATATCCTTTTTATTTCCATTTCTCTTTCATGAAATTAATATAGAATTTCCCTACAGTAATTTAGTGTAGAATTTTCTTTCAGCAAGATAGTGTAGAATGTTTTCAATTTTGCAAAATAGAATAAAAAAATTCTCCTTGAATTTGGTTTCTAAGAATTTCCTTTCATGGAATTAGAAGTAAGTTTGAATTATGTAATTTAGACCATTTTTCAAATTCTGCAAAGTAATGATTTTCAATTTAGTTAATTAGTATTTAATATAACTTTGGATGGAAAGAATATGCACATAATTATTCTCCAAATTGTGTTAAAAACATTTGTCCATACTTAGAATTAGTTTAATTTCATATATAGTGCACATACATATATAGTGCACATACATTTCATAAGTACACGAATTCTGGTTGACAATTAATGAAGTAATTTAAGTACAATTAAATTATCAAACACAAACAAGTCTTGAAACGGTGATGTCACACTCAGAAAACATCAAAACATGCCAAAAGGATACACACAACTCGAAATCCACATGCATACCTTGAAACGACAACAAAGCGACACTTATTTCTAAGTGAAACCGTTGAAATGTCACTTTGCAACACTTATAATACAAGTTACGCCAAGAGTGTCGAATGCAACCATAAAGTGCGATGAGATATGGTAGAGTATCTAGTGCATATTATTATGATATATATGATCAAATAATGTAGAATAATGCGCTAGAGCGGCCTCTACTGGTGCACTAAAATAAAACACATGAAGAAGATAAAACAATTAAAGTGACAATTGTGACAGTAAGAAAAAGTGAAAATGACACTTGAAAAAGACAAAAAGGTGAAAGTGACACACATTGATGTGAAGAAAAATAAAAAGAGACACTTCTTAAAGTGAAATCAAGCAAACAAAATAGCCATAAAATTGAAAGAGACACTCTGGAAAGTAAAGGTGCGCAAAAGAGACAATTGAGAAAACTCACTGAAATGAAGATGAAAATCAACCAAGAGTGAGAGAGATATTTTAAAGTGATATTACACTTTAACTATCAACATAGATTGTGTAGTGTACTATTTCTATGGATTGCGTAGTCCCTGTATTCAAGGGTAAACATTGACCACTGAGCTTTCCAGAATAGGGTGTGCTTGAGAATGGACCAAGAGTTAAGAATGTGGAAGCAAGTGCCTTCAAAGTTAGAAACTGAAAATAAGACGTAAACACTTAGAAAAAAATAAACCAATCATGAAGCAACTATGATTAAATTGGAATGATAGATCGTAGGATCATAAGTAGGCTCCAAAATTCAGGTGTAAGAAATTTTTGGAGGGTGTTTATCGCAATGACAACACTTGGTGACGCACTTGTAGAAGTCCAACTACTATGTTTAGGTCTTATCCTTAAGTGAAATGTCTTATTATTTCAGGAAGTATTGATTCACTATGAAAATTACCTGAGCTTTGCCACTTATCCCGGTTTAAGTTATAATATCTTCCTTTTCCTTTCTCAGCTTCAACGAACTTATAATATTAGTCATAACTCAAATTTTTTGATAGGGGAGAAGGATAATAAGCATACCAAGCTTTTGATGTTCAAAGATAAGTGCATTCCTAGCATTGTTCCACTGTCAGTGAGCCTGTTTATAACCCCGATGGAATCACCTCAAGGAATCACAAGAATTTATTTGTTGCTAGTGGGCTTGTTTAGTACCCCTCTGAAGTTGCTTGCTTCACCTCTCTGTGAAGGAACCCTTTCTCTTCCTCACCCATTTTTTTTAATTTATGCTTGAAGAATTTATTAAAATTTATTGCACTTGAGTGGAAGAGGGATCCCAACTTATTTTACATGCAAGAGAGGTTGTTTCTTATATAAGGAACTTAAATGATATTTGAAATTGATATGCTCATTTTAAGTTTTCTCCTTTCCCTTCTCTACTCGATTGAGTTAACCAGTCAAAACACCAATTAATTACTAGGACGAATCAAGAATGCAGATTCTGAAAGATACAAGCTTCGTAGATTAAAAAAAATATATTTTTTTGTAATGAATCATATTTTCAGTCTAGACATCATTGAATTTAAATATAAGTAAGCCAAAACAAAGAAGAGGAATCCAAGAGTTTCTCATCATCACAATTTCCTTTTCAAAACTTTTACACATTTTTCTCTTTAGCCAAACAAGATCAATTTTCATGCACGATGTTATTGAAAAAAACCCAAAATAAAATACATGACAAAACAAGAAAGACAACAACAAAATAATAAATAAAATTCAATACTTAAATAAAAGAAAAATGCAATATGGGTAGAAAAATACAAAGAAAATACAAAAAAATAGATAAAATGAAAGGTCCATGAAATACAAAAGAAAAATAAAATGCAACCAAACTTTCTCCTAAGCTAATCAACTATAAAGCCAAGGTAAATGTAGCGAAACTTGTAGTGTAGCCACTAAAGCTGTTCTTGACCTGAAAGTGCAAATATGGGAGCAATTAAAATCAATAGAAATTGATGTGCCAAAGTAAAGATAATAAGAATATTTTTCATGAGAAATTGAAGGTCTGGTCTATAGGAAAAAAAATCTTCAATAAAAACTAAATTTATATAGTCTGCAATATTACCTTTTCGATTAAAAAAAAAATCATACAAACCTTTAAATCCTATTGTGAATGTACCTTCACTTGTGTTATCGCCCTTAACAAAAATCAAGAAAGATTTTTTTTATCGCCCTTAACAAAAATCAAGAAACAAGAATTGATAAGTAGGATGCTTCTAGGAAATCATAGATTCAATCATGAAATCTAAAATAATACTCTTGAAAACCTAGGGAAAATTAATTTTCGATTGATGGCATGAAATCAAGGAGAGAATATTGTAAGGGAAACTGAATCTGATCATGTTCAGAAGGCTTTCCAAGATCATGAAGGTTTGACATAACCATCAACAACAACTGAAGTGCTTCAACTACTTGAAAAATATCTAGAAAATGAAAGAATGAATCATAGGAATTTATGGCCTTGATGGAATCCACACATATAAAACAATTATCATTAGATACTCTAGTTTGAAAATAATGAATTGAAAGACAAGAATTAAGGCCAATTTTATAATTAGATGGGTTGAATAAGACATGAGATTATCTATTTTTTGAACATAAATATGGATGAATTTGAGAATCTTCAAAAATTATTTGAGTAATATAATCACTTTAATTACATGTTGAATACAAAAAATTACCACCTTGTATCTGGCTACAGTCTAAACTAGCATCATGGAAATTAGAAGAATTGAGAATGAATTCTAGTATAACAAACACAAAACACCAATCGTGATACAACATATCGACTTGCAATGAATCAAATTCAACCTTCACATCAAGTGGAGACATTAATATATAAAGATATATAATTTGATTCACCAAATATCTCAAGCATTCACTAAGGCTCAAGAGGAAATCTCCTTCCAGAAGGAAAATTATTAGCATGACAACATTTACAAGAAAGACAAGGAGTTTATTACTTTCAGGAACATTTGATAGTTGTGAATCCTTTGGCTGATGAGGAACTTTGTCATGATAATTAAAAGGATAAGCTTCAAAACTCTATACACCCATATAATAGGCACATTCCAATCCTAAGTTGAATGCAAGGGGTTTACATGAAGATAAATTAAAAGAATCCTCTATCCGATTATAAACCCATTCTTGAAAATTAGAAAAACTGTCTTGAAAAAACCCAAAATTTATCAAGAAAGAGTCTGCATTGAGTGAAAAAATACAGATAATTTTTTTTTGCAAGAAGATACATATCTGACATGGTTCATGGATCTCATCAATATCATGAGGACCTAACATAACTATCAATGCAAGTTGAAGTGACTCAACTCTCTGACAATTTCCATAACTTTTGAATGTTGGATAATTATATTTTGAGAGCTGAGTTAGATTGTAAATTGCACGTGGATAACTACTATTAGTTATTTCAATAATATCATTATTATATGAATGGTAGCCATATACACGACTTATTTTGTTATATTTTTATACCTCAACAAAAAAATTACTCAAGTAATTAGATTCTTCTAATTGAAAATATAGGGATGTATAAATTGGAGAAATCTCATGAGCAACCCAATTTAAAGAGTTGTCCTCATGCAGTATAGGATATTGCAAGAAATGGAATGGATGCATATTAATTTTATTACTTTCTTATTCATCATATATGACCTCACTTCCTTATGTCAATTCAAGATCCCGTTCATGTGAAATTGAAGAGAAGGGCATATATTCATCATCATGTGTTTTTTCATTACAAACATTAGGAAAAAAAGGATAGTGAGCTGATGATCCAAAACATTTTGCTTTGAGATGTATTAAAGAATTACATGTAAAATTGAATCTTAACCATGAAACTTAAAAGACATGAACATAAGAAGAGAGAAGAACAAAAAATCATTCAAGAAGACAAGGAATTGATATCGGAGTTCATCCAGGAGGGACTACGTCTTTGGGCCCTTCTCAATCAGTGGGGAGGTCCTATTTAATTAAGTGGAAAATAAAATGAAAGTACAAGCATTAATGCAAAATTACACCCTTATACCTCCATAGCAGAAAGTGCCCTGAAATTGGAGACCTCTAATGAAGAAATGGACATCATCATTGGATTCATGGCGCCGAGAGGTGCATAATCATATAAATTTTTCCTGATATTGACGTTAGAAAAATATGGCCCCTCTGGAAATGGGCTCAGTTAATGGTTCCATCCCCCTCATGCAAAGCGCTCAAGGTTCCACTCCGTCTCTTACTTCGTACCGCTCCTGTACTGCCTGGGCGCACTTCTGAAATATAGGTTTAAATATGTGAGGCTGGGAAGAATCCCCAAGGGAGCCTCTAGCTGAAACGGTTTGAGATCCGAAGTGTGAGGGAGGGGGTCGGGTGGTCAAACCCTTCCCCCTCCATAAAAAGGTGAGTAACTATTTTAAAAAATTCGTGGAATATCTTTAAACCTCGTCACATTTTTTAATAGTGCAATGTATGGGGGGATGGGCCCGCATTGGGCTGCTGCCCTAAATCTTCCATCGTCACACCATACGTAGAAGGTATATTAGGTTAGGGCCATGGGGTCACAACTATTGGCCCCACCTATTTGTGGTATTGGGTGGTTGGGTGGCTGGGTCATGATCGCTGACCACCCCCATTTAACTATGTTATTTGTTGTGATCCATTGGGTAGGTTGGGGGTCATGGCCCACCCTACCTTTTTATATATATGTTCTTTTATTTGATTGAAAACCAACCACCGATTTTGAAAATTCTAGAATTTGACCGAAGGAGTGCTTTTAACCATCCCACAATTTGGCCCGAAATCCAGTGGCTGTATTTCTGCAAATGTTTTGCCTCCTTCAGCTACCACATCACCAAGTCAACCCTTAAACTTTGAATACTTCTAACTTCTCCATATAAACTCAGAATTGAGTATCATATGTGCCGTTGGAATTAGAAATATGAGATATTCAACTTGAAACTGAGTTTTCCACATTTCTGACACTTTTATTTTTGAGCCTTTGTACTTAAGCCACTTGTACTTGGACCTGTACGATCCTCCTAGATCAATCCTCCCCATTGAAGAGATTTTGGACCTCCAAAAGCCTTATCAATAAAAAGGAAAGTGAGGAAATTTCTCCCTCACCTTCTCCTTTTCAAGTCATTTAGCTTTACTTGGATGCATCCCTTTGAAACCAACACGAAGATATTCCACATCTCCTCATCGTGAAGTCCTAGTTCTTCGATCAAGAATGATGTCTTATGGAAATTCATCAAGATACTCTGGTGAAAATTCATCTACTATAGGCACTGATCATAACTTCTTAGTTTCCATAATAAATGGTGGTTCATAAAGCTTTATATTCTCTACATTCACAACTAAGTATGTTTGCATGTATACAGGCAAATCGAGTCGGAAAGCGTTATTCCCAATCTTCTCCAATATGGTAAATGGACCATACCATATTGGTCACAATTTCTTGCCTCCCCTCTTCATTCGATCCTTGCTGATATGGAACCACACCTTGTCACCAAATTGAAATTGATCGACTCAGTGCTTATCATGTCAGGCCTTATATCGAGCCTGACTCTTTTCCAACTGCTCTTGTACTGCCTGGTGAATTGTCTGTATCCGCTGGATGAACCGCTGTTCTTTGTCCCTATCATCACGTCCACTAGCATCTTCATCTCTTCCATAGATCATGTCAAAAGGGTCCTTTGGTAGGTGTTATCACTCAGTAATTTCTCCAGGTTCAAGAGAGAACTCATCGAGGTAACCACTAACCTACTTCGAACTCTAGGATCTAGCCTTCCTAGGGTTCAGAGAGGGCTCTCTCTTTAAAGTTTAACTTTGTTTTAATTTGTGAATATTAGGCTATCTATGAAAGTGAATTTTTGGTTTGGTTTTGATAGATTTGGTGGAAAAAATCACTTTAAAGGATGGATAGTGGGAAATCTATTTTTCCATTGGGTTCTAGAGTCATAATCAAGCTAACAGGACTAGGATCAAGGGCAAAAAGGTCAAATGTCTTCAAGGAAAGATAGATAACCCTTGGAGATCTTGGAAAGTTGTTTTTTGTGAGATGGTATGATTCGGGATAAAGGGCACTTAAGAATCCTTAAATCCAGAAAATGGAAGTAGTAGGAGAGGTCAAATGAATGAGGGAGCAATTAAGAATTCCCTACACTAGAAATCAGAGGAAAACATATAAATGATAACTAGTTAAAAACATGGTTCTATTAACATATCCTGTAGCAATACTCCTAGTTATACATTTAGATTTAGCATAAACATAAATGGATGCATGTAATAGAGAAAAGAAACAATGAAAAGTGAAGAAAATACTTCACTCCAAATAGCTCATCACAGGAATCCTGAAGTATGATGCCAATTTTCTTTGATCCAGCCCGCTACTCAAATTTTTGACACACAAAAGCTTTAAAGTCCAAGAAGAAATGACTATAACAATCCCAACAATTTTATTCCACACAAAATACTTCTAAAGATGAAGTATTTATACATAATGTTTTACAAAATATTCTAGATGACTTCTAGGAATTAACTGAGGAAAATAAAATATCTTTACAATAAAAATAGAGATAGTTGCTTAACAAATCAGCAAGCTATCCTATTTTATCCATAATAAATAGAAACAGTTTTGAGGATAAAGCAGGTGGCTGCCTTGGCGTCCTCTTTGCTGGCCTTTAGATTTTTTTGAAATCTGACTTGCCTTGACTGATACTCTTTATTAACTTATAGTTTTTAATTGATACTCTTTAACCCTTTAGTCAAAACTATTTACTTTTGTAAATAAAATCTGTTTTGGCTGTCATTCTGAAAATTGTTTTTTATCTTCTTTTCATCTGTTTGTTTTTACCCTTCATAGTAAATCTGTGAGAGCTTGCCAATCCTCATTTTTAGGAATCTGAATATTCTTTAATTTCCTAAAATTCTCATCAGCGTCTGTATATCTAGAAAACGTGGGCTTGATGAAAAATAAGTGCTTGATCTCATACTGTAAGTAAAATAAATCTTCAAAACTCTTCAGTAGCACTTTTCCTGTGGGGATGCCTTGACCTTTTGGCTTATTTACCTGTTCCTTGGCATATTCTCTTATCTTCTTGTAATAATAATTTTGAGGCATCAATTTATCATTAATGACCATGATATCAGGAAGTCCTTTTTGCCTCAAATTTGTGAACTTAACCATGAACCTGGTTATAGCAGTATTCGTACCTTCACATTTGTCTTCAAGTTGCCTCATCAAGTTTCTTTTTGTTGTGACTTTCCTGATTTCTAGGATAGTGGCAGTTCTATCTGTTATTTTGAGCTCTTCAAATTCCTGTCTATTCTTGTTGTTAAGGAAATTGATTAGCCTTACTACTTGTTCTTTTTTGTTAGCCAAATCAGTTTGAGTCTTTTGGATTTCTTCTTGGGCTGCCAATAATAACTCTCTTTGGTCAAAAATTACCTGAATTGAAGGCCATACATCATGGATGGCTTTCAATAACATTATTCCATAGGTAATTTTTTATGTATGACATCTGATCCTTGAGAGTTAATTCTTTTTGCAACTTCTTTAGCTCTTCACTCAATCTGTTGTCATTTTTTTCATGTGTCTTAGCATTTACTTGAGCTAATTTAGTTGATTTTTCAAGATTTTCAACCATTTTTGTCAATATGTTTATTTCATTTGTCTTCGAAGACATCTCTTCCATTTCTTTTACTATCTTGCTGGCATCATCTGTAGGCTGTACTGCTATGGTAGATGATTCAGTGGTTGATGTAGTGGAAGAAGTCATTGGCACTACAGTGGCAAGTGGTTCTTTGGGTGCCAACATTTCTCCTAAAGTTGAAGGCACTATTGCAGTGATAACTGGAATGACTGCGGGAACCACTGGTTCTTTTACTGTCTCCTTTTCTTGGACAAGTTGGTCCATCTGTACTTCCATTTCCTTAATCCGAGCTTTCAACTGAAGAATTAAACTCATCATTTCCTTCTGTACCTGTGAGCATCCTTCCTTTGTCTGAGGATGCTCACTTTGAGGAAGTTTGAGCTATTTCCTCAAGGATGCTATATCCTCATTTTTCTTTTTTACCAATGCTTCTTCTGCTTTAATGTTTGTAGGATCATATCCTACCTGGAATACTAATTCTTCTAACGCTTTTATCCTTAGATCCTTTGCATATAATGAAGATTTATCCATCTTCATTTGATCTTGAATGTTAGAGATAGTGTTTTGAAGCTTATGAGAACTCATAGCTTTATTGTAACTGTGGAATAGAACATCTCTGAGGTTTTCCTGTGAAATTCTATTTGATCTAATTCATGGATTTTTTTTGTAGCTTCTTCTAGATCAACTTTCTTATAGTCAACAACTGTCTTTGGCACTGATACTGTGGGCTGCAATAATGACATAATAAATTTTTTACTTGAGTAATCAAGTGTTGATAGGAATCTGTTTTGATTACCTGGCTTTTGTTTCAAGAACTGAGAGTAAATTTCAGTTTTGATTTCCTCATTATTCAATTTAATTTGCTTATATTTCTCCTTAATATCCAAGTCTTTTTCCTCAGTTGAATGTGAGGAAGAAGCTTCCATGCTTTGTTGTCTTTCCATCAGTTGTGTGTCTTCATTATTGATTTCTTCATTCTAATTTGGCTCATTGATAATTACATTAGCTATATTTGTCTCTGGCAAACCAGTGTTGGTATTTAGAGGCTTTGTCTCTTCAACATCTATTGTTATTTTTCCTTTACCTGTTGTATCTAATTTTGGCCTTTTTTTGTAAATGATCTTGATTTTTTTTTTTGTTATAGTTTCTTCCACATAGGCTCCTTCTTCCCTTATTATTTTTATGGATTTCTCTGGTTGATTTGCAATCTCAAAGGTATGAGTAGTATTACCTTTGCTTACTACATCTATTAATTTGTTTTTAATCCATTCAAGCTGATTGGAAAACTTTTCTATTTCTGGCTTTGCTTCATGTATAAAGGGTGTTAATTTTCATTTTAACCTTAGCTTGCTCAAGATCCCTTGTGGATCATAGTTCCAAGGGAAAATCTCTTCAAATTTATATTCCAATAGTTGATTTGCTGCTTCCTTTTCTGCATACCTGTGATTGCATATGAATGGTCCAATTTTATTTTTAAGTTTGAAAGGGTATTCTTCTTAGCTGCCATGAAATTGATTGAATCAATATTTAGGATCTACCTGATATACTCCAAAGAAAAGATCCTCATTGGAGGATGTTTGGGTAACTTGTAAGGCAACAAGTTTGTCCCAAAAACTCTGATTTTAGTATATTTCTCATAAAAATACCAGTCACCAACCTTACTTTGTTCTGATAACTGCAATATTTTCTTCATTTCGTCATTTATTCTAGGCTGCTCTGTCTTGGTCAACATGGTAATCACTGGATGTAAAAAGTAACTCTGAATAGCTGAAATCTGTACATTTTTTTTTGAGTAATGATGTCCAAAAAATGACTGATAGAGGATTTGACTCTATGTCAAGTTTTTGAAGAGTGATAGGAAAATTATCTGATTGGAAGTATAAGAACATGTGGAAAATGTAGGAAGTATATCTAAACACTCCCTCTATTGGCAAATTGGTCAATTGATAATGGATGTTATCAGCAATGAAACTAGCATAATAAAATATGACTGAAGGTGGTTTACCTAGAGCGAAGGTGGACAAGAATCCCAAGATGGATTCATTAGTGTGTTCATCAGTGAAATATCCAAGTATGAAAGAGAGCATGGAAATTACATGTCTTGATCCTTCAGGGAATTTAGCAGTAGAATAGGGAGGATTTAACTTTGGAATTTCTACATGCAGGGGCATAAAAGTCTGAAAAATAATGAACCTTTTAGGAAAATCTAGGCCAATGGTGAGGGCCTCAATAGACAAAGGTACTGCATGGGGGTCATGTTGAAGCTGCAACATTTGGTTAATTAAATCTGCAGTGATGGTAAATAGGACTTCTTTACTGGCATTCACATTAGCTCTTTGTTCAGGAACATAGTACTATTGACACAATCTAATAATCTCCTGACAAGGGTGAGTCAATGGGACAACATACTTGGGTAAATGGGATTCTCAAATATGAACTTCTTTATGATCATCTAAAGATTTATTATAGCACCAGTTATGGATATTTAACAGGTTGAATTCAACAATGGGATCAACTATTTTATAATCAGTATCAACAAGGGGAATGTGTTCAATATCAACAACTTGGGGTTGTAATGGATTTATAACAATAGCAGTACTTGGAGTCATGGCAGGGGTAGGTTTAGGAGCTTTAGAACCTCCAGGCTTGCTTGTACTCTTTTTTTAGGCATTTTGATATGCTTTTTCAAGTTTAAATAGTTTGCAGAGGCAATTTTACTATAACAGAGGCTTAATTGGGAAAATTTGGCAAAGTATAGGCTTTTCTTTGGGTTTTCTGTTTAATTAGGCCTATCAAAGAGATTTGGAGGCTTTAGAATTGGCTTGAAATAGAAAAAAAGGGTTTTCTGAGTATTTTTAATGGAAATAGGACCAAAAACTCTTTTAAAAAGGATCTTAGAGGGTTTTGGGTACCTACAGAGGCTTTCTGGCTTATCTAAGAGCTTGAAAACTGTGTCAACTTCTTAAATTTCTTCAAAAATGGTGCGCAACAGAGAAAAAGGGTTTCTGGAAAAAATTTGCTAGAGTTTGGCCTATTTTTGGGACTTTTTGGCAGTTTACTTAATCAATTCCTTAACTTAAATGTGTTTGATTTCTTTAAAAAGGTTTTCCAACTTGATTGTAGGTTTAAATTCTAGAAAAATACCTGTTGTAATGCAGGGATCGGTTTCTGGAAAGGTTTATGAGGTTCTTTGCTGAGTTGAAGGCTTTAGTAGCTTATCTGGAGCAACATGGAGCTTCTCGGTAGTCTTAACAGATTTCAGGGAAAATGTTTGCACGCTTCGGGTGTAAAAATGGCAGAAAATGGCTTAAACAGGGTTTCTTACAGTCGGGAAAGCTTTGCAGAGGTTTAAACGTGCAAGATAGATATGAAATGAATTTCCAAAGGTTTTATTAAATTTTTTGGTTGTATTAGATTGGCATTGAATGCACATCGCATCAGGCAAGAGGAGTGGTTTAAGAATTCAAAGGGTTAAAACTAGACTGGTTATCGCGTAGAGATTGGGTGGTAAGTAGTTTTTGGCTTAACTCACACGATCCAATGTTTGAAGGGAACGTGGAGGAGAGAGAGAACAGTGAAACCATCCATTTCATGCAGGTTTTGTGGTTGTGTGGTCGTGCATCTATTCTGCGCGATATTGGATATTCATTGTCGGATTTGAAGTTTATGAGCGAACGGTCGAGATTAATTCGGGAGTTGCGTCAGGATAAGAGTAGTGGAACCGGGGTGTATTATGCGGCGAGATAAAACATTATAATGAAGGCACTTGAAAAAGGTTTTTAAACCTTATGCCTTTTATAATTTATGGTGGGTAGGGTAATGTTTTTTATTTAAAACATTTGTAAAAATGTTTCAAACTTTATTTGCAGGCGTGATATATATAGTATATATTATGTATTTTTAAACCTTTTGAATAGTTTAAAACTATAGGGGTGGGGTATTTCAATATATATATGTTTAGACCAAAAGGGTTTATAGGCGGGGTTTTTATTTTATGCACGTGGGGATAATAAAATATGGTCTTAACTTTATAATAGTGGGTTTTTTGGGGGTTATTTAGATATAGGGGAATTAATATCTACGGGGGGTAAATTAGGGATTTAATAAATATAGGTTAAAATTCAATATGAAAAGGGTAGTGAAATGGAAAAACACATGTTATCTCTAAGTAAACTGTGAAAAATAAAGCATAGCTCATCTTCTATATTATTTCAGTAATGCTTAGGATAAATGTAATTTTGAGGGTTTTATGATTTTTTTTTAAAAGAATGAAGTTAATTATTTTAGGGTTACAATTTCACTAAGTAAGAATGTGCCTTTACTTAGGAAAAATGGGTTTTGATGTATGAATGAAGGGTAAATGTTGATGAATGAGGGTTTAAGGTAGGAATTCAATATTTTTAACTTATCAGTCATCGAGCCTTGGGTCCAGCCCCAACAAAAGTCAGACAGATGCTTTGAGCCTTTTTGACTGAAAGTTTAGAATACTAAATACCTATAGGGCAGGGAAAATTAGTGATTTTTCCCTATGATGTCTTATTTACATTATTTCTCAACTTCTTTCTACCTACCCAACTTTATTTCTAACATTTTTTCTTCATTTTGTAGGTGCATTTAGGCTTGCAACCTTAAAAATTTTTCTTTCAAAGTATACAAATATCTAGATCTACCTTATTTCATCCGAGGGCTCAGATTAAACTATTGAGCTCCTCATTATTCTCTACCTATCTACTGATTTGTCAAGTTTAAATTGTTTGAAAAAACTTTCACTATCTAAAACATGAAATTGAAAACATGAAAAGTTAAGATTAAATTGTTTAACTGATCATGGATTATGGCATTTATTGACACTCTGCACATAATCATTATTCTTGCAGTAAAAATAAAAGTAGTGGCATTTGGACTTGCTTACTTTCAGGTCTTATTTCTTTTCTTTTGGAGTTTATATTTTTCTAAGTCCTTTGATTTTTCTTTTAGGAATTTTTACCCTCTTTTTGGATTTTTATTATTTTTTCATTTTTTTCAAAATATGGGAAATCAACTTGCAGAAAGAAAGGTATGTACATATTTACAAGACTATCAAAGTCAATTAAAAATTATGAATCCTATATTTAGAGGACCCTAACAGTACGTAACCAAAACATGTCTCAAATGGTGAATGTTGCGTAGATGAATGCACTTCTGGGTTGTAGGAATGCTGCACATATGTAAGATGCTCATCCCACAACTTGGGATGTTTGCTGCAATAGCCTCGCAAAAAGTGTATATCATGGTACGGTTGAAGACCTTTTTCTGTCCGTCGGTTTGTGGATTGAATGCCATACTTCTCTTCAAATTGGTGTCCATCATTCACCACAAGTTGGTCCAAAACTCTCCAAGGAAGCGAGAGTCTCGATCTGACACAATCAATGTGGGTAACCCAAAGTGGACCCAAAAAAACTGAAAGAGAAGATAAGTAGTCTGCTTAGCAGTGTCCTACTTTTTACAAGGCACTAATATGCACATTTTTCTAAAGCGGTCTACGACAACATTAAAATAGTCATGACCCTTTCTAGACATAGGAAAAGCTCCTACAAAGTCCATCGACACACTTTCCCATGGACGACCCGGAATAGGGAGTGGTGTGTAGAGCCCGAGTTTTCTATTAGAGGGCTTTGAAACAAAACACATCACACATCCCTTTACAAATCAAGTTACAATGTTTTTCCTATGAGGCCAAAAGAAAAACCTTTGTAAATGGCATAAGGTTTTTTCGACACCAAAGTTACCTGACACAAGAGAGGTGTGTGCATCTCAAATTACATGTACCCTTTCTGCTGTGGGTATGCAAAATTTTCCAAGGTGATACAACAACTCCCCCTGTAAATGATAGTTTTCCACCTGTGATCCATGAGTTAGTTTTGCATATACTTCTTTAAAGTCATCATTGTTAGCATATTTTTCAACGTAAATTTCAAAATACAACGAAGCATTATGAAAAATAATAGAAGCAACAGTAGGAGGGAGAGAGAGCATATCTGCTACTTTGTTTCTAGTGCCCTTCTTATACTTTATTAACAGATGAAACTGTTGTAGAAAACCCATCCATCTAAAATGACGAGCCTGTGGTAGCTTGGTCTGTGACTGAAGGTATTGCAAGGGCTGGTGATCCTTATGGATAATGGTTTCCTTGCTTATCAGCTAGTGTTTCCACTTTTTCACACTTTGCACCAAGGCATACAGCTCCTTGTCATAAGTGGGGTAATTGATGACAACTTGGGAGAACTTCTCTAAATGGTAACATATAGGCTTATTTTGTTGCAACAATACAACTCTCGTGTCGTACCCACTGACATCGGTTTCAATCTCAAAATCCTGTTGGAGATTGGGTAAAGCCAATATTGGTGCAATGATAATTTTCTCTTTCAGCGCTTCGAAGGACTTCTGCTACTTTCCTCCCCACTGAAAGATTTGTTCAATACTTGTCATTGTGTGTAAGGGTGATGCAATAATGGAGAAGTTAGCAATGAATCTCCTCCAGTACTGTACTGCACCTAGAAAATTGTGGACCTCTGTTATATTGATAGGCTTAGGCCATTTTAAAATCACCTCAACTTTGGAGGGGTCTATTTTTAATTGACCATTAATGACAATATGACCTAGGTAAACCAAATAGGTTTTCCCGAACTCACACTTCAAAAATTTTACATACAATTCTTCTCTTTTTAATACATCAAGCACTTTATTTACATGGCATACATGTTCATCCCAAGTCCCACTAAAGACAAGAATATCATATAAATACACATGGAAAAATTCATCAATTAAAGGCCTAAAAATATCATTCATGACCCTCATGAATGTGGCTAGAGCGTTGCACAATAAAAATGGCATCACCATCCATTTGAAGAACCCCTGTTTGGTCTTGAAGGCAGTTTTCCATAAGTCCTGCTCTGCAATTCTGACCTGGTGATAACCACTACGCAAATCCAATTTTTTGAAATAGATAACATTCTTTAATTGATCTAACAAATCATCAATGCAAGGGATAGGGTATCAGTTTTTCACCATGATTTTTTTTAGCACCCGATAAACCATGCACATCCTCCATGTACCATCTTTCTTGGGTACTACCACGATCGATGAGCCACATGGAGAGGTACTTGGCCAGATGACCCCTTGGTTCAATAATTCCTGTACCTGCTTTTTGATATCCTCCATTTCGATAGATGACATCCTGTACATACCAATGTTTGGAAATGGATCATCATGCTGCAAGTGGATCTCATGTTGGATTTCTCGTTTTGGAGGAAATCCTCTGGGTTCCTGAAACAACTCATCATAGTTAGAAATAAATTCACATAATTCCTTTTTATGAGCTGGATCACATCCTTGGAAAAAGTTAGATGTTTCTTCATCTTTTGCTCTCAGATCCATGAACCAACACCCCTTGCTAGAATTCACCAATCTCTTCATCTGTCATGCACTTACAAGGCTGGCATTGATCTTGGTTTGATGAGATATTACAATATATTCTACCCCATATTTTGTGATTTGGTATTTATTTTCATGTCAAAATAAAATTGCTTTCCTGTCGTAAAGATAGGGACTCCCTAACACAATACCACAGATATCAAAGGGTATGACATCCAGTTCTACTTCATCCACCAGTTTAGAAGCAATTACAAATTTAACCTTACATTGCTTGGTTAAATTTAATTTTACTTTGTCATGTATCCATCCAAGAGGATAAGGTTTCGAATGAGGCTTAACTTCTAAGCCTAACTTTTTAACCAAGGATTCTAAGATTAAATTTGCTTTAGAGCCTTAATCAAATAGAGTTTCTACTTTGGTATGATTTCTGACAACTCTAATATGAAACAACTAAATTCTCTTTTGTTCATTAGGAAGAGGATCATCTATTGAAATAGTGCTTCCATGCGATTCAGAATTAACATGAAGAGAAAGAGTAACTTTTGTGCCTGCTGCTGTGATCAATGTCTCATCGTCAGAGTTGGATCCAAGGTCTTACTACGCAGTTGCTACCATCTTTTTCTTACCCTTTCCACCATATCTCTTTGGCTTCTTTTCTGAGTACAACTTCAAACAATGATCATCGTAATGACCTTCCTTTTTGTAGTGAGTGTAAAAAGGCTTTTCTCCTTCATCTTTCTTCATTGATGTGGTCTTATTTTCCTTTCCCTTTCCTTTCCCCTTGAATTCTCCATTTGAAGGTTTGAAAGGTGGTTTCTTTGAATGACGATCTTTATCATTTCTGCCCCTATTTTCAAGATGAATGGCATTTACACTAGCTGAGTCAATAGTAGTAGGTTCAAACATTAATAATGAATGTCTAATGTAGCTATGTAATGACCCAATATACTTAGTTACCACTTCAGGTGAATCTAATGAAATGCCCAAACTTAGTGCTTGTTTTCTAAATTCCTCGGTAAAGCTTTTCATGTTTTGGCCTTTGCTTTGCCTTAGGAACTGCCACTCCATTAAGGATTTTTGATTATAACCCAAGGGATATAATTGATCATTTAGTGCATAAATAAAATTTGACCATAAGGAAAGAAGGTTAGCCAAATTATTGTTGCCTTGAAGTTTTCTCTCCCACTAGATGAGAGTGGTGCCATTCAATTGAAGAGAAGCCAACTGAATCTTTGCCTCATCCTCCACAATCTGTTGAATCCCGTAGTAAAGTTCAATCTGCCTAATCCAGTTGTTAACTTTTTATGCATTACTTTCACCATTATACACGGGAAGATCAAATTTGACATATAACTTAAATAATGTTTTATTAGATGCATTTCCAGAATTCCTATGATGATGGTGTGAAGAGGAGGAAGAAATTTCACTCACGGGAGGAGAAGGAGGTGGATATCCATGCGTCAAACCTCGTCCCTTTGAAGCATTCTCCCCTGATTTCTCTAGTTTCTCAAGTCTAGAGAATAACTTATTGACCCGATCTGGCAAAGTGTAGAATGTTTTGTGGAATTTTAGCTTTTCCTCATTTCGAAAATAGTCATCCATGTTTCTTCTTTGATGTGCACATCTTGCTTCAGGATCAAAATACTTTAGTTTCCCTTCGCCTCTTCGTAGCCTGTTTCTAGTTAGTATACAAAAATGCAATTCACATCTACAAAGACATGCTTTGATACCACTTGATCCAAAATATTTTTCTTTGATATGTATTAAAAAATTACATGTAAAATTGCATCTTAACCATGAAACTTAAATGGCATGAACATAAGAAGACAGAAGCACATAAAATAATGCAAGAAGACAAGGAATTGATATCGCAGTTCGTCCAGGAGGGACTATGTCTCTGGGTCCTGCTCCATGAGTGGGGAGGCCCTATTTCATTATGTGGAAAATAAATTGAAAGTACAAGAATTAATAAAAAATTACACCCTTATACCTCCATAACTGAAAGTGCCCAAAAATTGGAGACATATGATTAAGAAATGGATAGCATCGTTGGATTCATGGCACCAATAGGTGCATAATCCATATAAAATTTTCCTAATTCTGACGCCAGACAAATATGGCCCGTCTGGAAATGGGCTCATTTCATGGTTCCTCCCCCCTCCTACAAAGCGCTCAAGGTTCCACTATGTCGCGTACTTCATGTCGTTCCTGGCCTGCCTAAGCACACTTTTGAAACATAAGTTTAAATATGTGAGGCTGGGTGGACTTCCCAAGGGAGTCGCTAGCCGAATCGGTTTGAGATCCGATGTGTGAGGGAGGAGGTCGGGTGGTCAAACGCCGTCCCTCCATAAAAAGGTGAATAAATTTTAAAAAAAATTCATGGCATCTCTTTAAACCCTGTCACATTTTTTAATAGTGCAATGTATGGGGGGTCGAGCCTGCATTGGGCTTCTCACCCCGAATCCTCCACCGACACACCATACATAGAAGGTATAGTAGGTTGGGGAAGCGTGGTCACAACCGTTGGCCCCACCTATTTGTGGTATCTGGTGGTTGGGCGGCGGGGTGATGACCGCTACCCACTCCCATTTCAATATGTTATTTGTTGTGATTCGTTGGGTAGGGCAGGGGTCATGGTCTACCCTACATTTTTTTATATTTTTTTTATTTGATTTAAAAACAATTGCCCATTTTGAAAATTATATAATTTGACCAAATGGGTGCTTTTAACCGTCCCACAATTTCTCTTAGAATCCGTCCAGATTTGGTCGGAATCCGGTGGCCGGATTTCTACAAATTTGTTGCCTACTTAAGTTGCCACATCACCAAGACAACCCTTAAACTTTGAATGCTTCTAAATCCTCCATATGGACTCAGAATTGAGTGTTGTTTGCGCCGTTGGAATAAAAAATATGAGATATTCAACTTGACACTAGGTTTGCCACATTTTTGACACTTTGATTTTTGAGCCTTTGTACTTAAGCCACTTGTACTTGGACCTGCACGATCCTCCTGGATCAGCTGAAGAAGAATTACTTGCAAGATAATCTTCATAATAAATCAAAATATTGATTGATGTACCTAATCGATAATCACCACATACATTAGCAGAATCATTTTTTCAAGATGGTGGTTTCCCAAGGGTTTGGGTTGATTAATATTTTTGATTTCATTTGATTGACTGCTGAGATCATTAGATTCTAAATCAACCAACAATGAAGGAATAAAATCTTTACATTGATGAATTTGAAATAGAGAAGAGATATTACAATCATATTCACACTCCTATCCCCCTACCTGTGAAATGTGACCACCTTGCAACTAATCATCATTTGGACCAACAAATTGAAAATAAAAATCTGAAGTGAACAAAGTTCCTTCTCAAGTTAAATACTCCAGAGCACTTGGAAAAAAAAGATATCCATGAGGATTCAAATATTATATTATAAAAGATATGAGGTAGATAGATAGATGATTGAATGTTACAATTGAGTCCTGCTTATATACCTACGCAGGTGCCTCTTCACGAAAGTTCATGTCTTATTAGACATGACATTTCAGCCTAATTACTAATTAACTAATTTATCATTTATTTACATTATTTATTCATTACATTGCCTTCCCCTCAAAAAGCTTTCTCCTCAAAGCTTGTAGATGAAAGGCCTCGATTTATTTTCTTGCTACGAACATCTTCTCGTCTTAGGGCAGTTATCCTTGTCGATACAAGTTGATATGATCCTATAAGTGACAAAAAAAACTATTGCACTGAGAATGGATTGGACCATCCTAAATCAATCTTCTGTGGAATCTTACAATGACTGGAAACTTGTGATGATTCATTAGTATTCTTCAGAATATCAACTTGTTTATGTTCTGAATACATATCTCGGTTGAGTTGTCTGCTCCCATGATTTGGATGTTGATAGGGAACCTTTTTGGTTTGACTTTGATTTTATTTTCGCGAGGATGTTATTGAGTAGGTTACAGAACCTTCACTTAGAATGCTCCTTGTCTGAACTAAAGCATCGAAGTTTGTATCATTTTCAACTTTCCTGTCTTCTTCTTGAGTTGTGAAATTTACTGGATCAATGTTCGTTTTCCCTGCAACTTGAACTTCTACTTGTCAGTTTCGATGACTCTTTTTCGACAAGTTGTTGCACTTTGTTTTCCAATGACTTCTTATCCTTCTTCAATTTCTTAACTTGCGTTAGCAATTTTTCATTGTGGTCCTTGAGGCGAGAAACTTCTTCATTCTTGTTAGTTGTGATTTTTTCAATTTCCTTTTGCATATTTTGGATCACCTTTTTACTTTCTTAAGAAATTACTTTTGAAATTTCTTGAATGTCTTCAGGTGTCACTGAATTTGGCTTTAAGTTGACGTCCTGTAGCGTTATTTTCTTCTTTTTGTAGGAGAATGTTAAAAAATTCTTTTTTGTATTAAGAACGAATGACCCTAGTGATTCCATCCAGAGCGAACCCAGAATTATAGCACTATTGTTACAAAATAATATTTTAACGGTAAATTGCAAGACCAAGGAATAATCCCCAATACTTAGGTGTATATTCCTTATGTCGTATTGTTTTTCATTTGCGTTAATTGAATTTGTTTTTATAATATTTGATTTAGGGATCACTAATTGGTTAGCACATCCAATACTAACATAATTCTCCTTTTGATTAAGATCGATAGATATGAGAACTTCCTTTCCCTCAAGTGACCCTTTGATTCTAATTAGTGCACGGACAAACATACTATAATTTTCAGGAAATCTTCCTTCTTTCCTTTCCGAATTAGATTCAATTTCCTTTTCATCAATGATTGATTCCATTTTGTGTGTTGAATTGAGTTTTTAGTGTTTTTAAGGTAACCCTTCCTAACTTTCTCTTCTTTTTAATAAAGTTATTATTCCTTCAATTTTTTTTTCTTTTTTTTTAATAATTTAATTAATTAAATAATTTTAATTAATTAAATTAATATATATATATATATATATATATTAACAATTGATTTTTTTAAACTCTTTTTTTTGTTGAAAGGTTACAACCCTAGTGAGACATGGCTATTCACATATATTCACCTATAAAATATATGTCCACTTATGTGTATTTCTCCACGTAAAAGTAAACTTACCATTCACAAGAGATTTTTTATTCCTTTACTTCTTATTTTACCTTGCAAATACCATGGGCAATTACCATGGGCTTCCAAAACCACGAGCTTGTAAACCACTGAAAGAATAATCAAAATAACCTTACCTACTCTTCCTTATTTCTTTTTCCTTTTTAATTTTAATTCATCTTGGTATGTACGTATATGTACTTCTTTATATATGTCTCTTTTTTTTTTTCTTTTTAATATACTTTGACTTTTATTCTCTCTTTTATTATTTTTAATATAAATTCTTCCTTTTTTAATATTTCTTCAAATTTTTTATATAAATTATTCTCCCCTTTTTTTTATATTTCTTTTCAAAAATTCTCTATTTTTTTTTTTTCCCTCTTTATGTTATGGCCAAAGGCCTCTGACAAACTCAACAATGGAAAAACTCCAAAATTTGTAGTGAATGCTTCAGTCACGACGGCAATAAGGTTGATGATTTTTATGGTCAAAGACCTGGATCCATGAACGTAGCTCTGTGCAGCGATGAGCGGCTAGAAGATTGACTCCTTTGATACCAAATGAAGTGAACAAAGTTCCTTCTCAAGTTAAATACTCCAGAACACTTGGAATACAAATATATCCATGAGGATAAAAATATTGTATTATAAAAGATATGAGGTAGATAGATAGATGATTGAATGTTACAAATGAGTCCTGATTATATACCTACGTAGGTGCCTCTTCACGAAAGGTCATGTCTTATCAGACATGACCTTTTAGCCTAATTACTAATTAACTAATTTATCATTTATTTACATTATTTATTCATTAAAAAATCATTTGAAGAGCTGGTTGGTGGAACAAATTGATCAAGAAGATCAAGGTCCCATAAAGAAATTTTTTTTAATCTTGTTAGATTTGAGATTTCAGTTATGTACATTAATGTGATCTCAGGAAATCAAGGGACCAATATTCACCTTAGGTTGCTTATGCGTAGAGTATCGATGAAGAATATAAAATGAGGATGGGATGAATAGACCATCAATTTGATTTACAGATTTCACAACTTCATCAATATTACCAAATAACCTTGTTAGGAAATAAAAAGAGAGGAGGACAAGGGACAAAAGTGGAAGTATGTTCCTCCTTGGGAATTAAAGGTGTCCCATGATTGATAATAGTTGGGAGGGAACTATTCACCAAGGATTTAGATTAATATTGTTCAAGTAGATTCTAGCCAGATGTCAGAACTTCTCCTTGAAGAAACATCTATCCATATCTTCTTAAGGAAACACATAACAAAGGTGAAGAAATATATTAGAAAAATCCTCAGTTTATTCACCGGGCTTCATTATAAGTTGATTAATTATTTTATAAAGAACTTGGTAATCATACCTATAAAAGGCTTGGTGAATATCCTTGAAGATTTTTTCAAAAGAATGAATAAAAGAAGATGGTAAGGTATGACGCCATAGATTAAATCAACCTTCAAGTGTGAGGGTGAAAAATTTACAAGGAATATCTTCATAAATCACTTCATTAAAATAAAATAATTTAAGAAAATGAGATGTATGCTTGGCTATAGATGTTCCATCCTCACTATCAAACTTTAATTGAGAAAATTTGAAAATAATTTCCATTGGGAGTGTAAGATTTTCCCTGTTAGAAAAAAATAATGGGATTATGATTTGGGAACGAGCCATTCAAGATAAGAGATTCAAAATAGAATTAATGAGATCAACTTGTCATATGGCCCTCCTTCTAGTGCCAAGTATTGACGATGCTAGAAATCCATCAAGCAAGGGGGTCTCCTCGATGTGAAGTCCCAATTAGACCTCACACCATTTGGAGTAGGAGCCCAAACCAAAAACACAAAAAATTTCCATTATCCTAAGGAATTTTCCTTGACTGCAATCATCAATATAAGATATTATACTCACAATATTTGAATAGATAAAGTAATTTGACACTGTGAGGCATACAATTTCAATGTATATGAGCTAATTTCACAGAAGGGAAAAAGAGAGTGTGTCTCTAGAAGAAAAATAATAGTACTATCCTAAAAGAGACACACAAGAGCATGAAAGAATTGTTTATTAACTTTTAAATTATTTCACAAGATAACAATGATGATTAAATCAAATAATAACACACATTCAATGATATTCATACTAAATCCAACAAAACAATTCATTTTCATTAGTATGTATTAACATAAGCATTCACCACAATTAATGAAAGAATAGTCTCACAACCATTCACGACATATGCATGAAAGTGCGCCGACTCTAAGAGCTTCATATATTAAGTGAAAGTGCCAATATATACAAGTACAACACAACCACACTAATCCTAATATTTGAACATTAAGTCACCACTTTCTCCTCCAAAGAAAGATATTCTCTCCTATGCCAGGCTAGATAAGCCAAGGTGAAAATTTTTAAGTCTCAAGCCCTTTGCTTGAGTTAGTAGTGTTTATTTATAGAATATGAGGTGAATTTCTACCTCCCATGTGACTCTTGACCTCCCTCATGACTCTTGAGATTCTAAAATGACTTTTCAAATCCTTACTTGACCTTTGAGCTTCTAATGACTCTAGAACCTTCTTATGACTTTTCACATTCCATGTGGGAACCTTAGTATTTCACATATTTTAAATTTTAATATTTTTGATAATACAATAATTACATCCAAAAATGATGTGGAAAAATATAGTAACACATATGACTCTGTAATGACACTTGGACATGCCATGACTTGGCATTGATGACACAAAACTTCAATGTGATGTGTCCAGTCCAAGCCTTTCTTCTTGCTTCTACATTTGAATTCTTCATGATGGATCTTTACTTTTTCTTCATCTTCATCCTCTAAAGGATATTAGGTGAGTGTTGCAAGAACCTTTCAAGTCAGCATGAATTTCCATCCTTTTGTCCCGGGTCATAATTCCTTCATATCATTCATAACGGTTCTTCCTTTTGCTCTTTATTTACAAGTGTTATCTTATAGTGTCTCCTTTATTTCCTCCCTTGTATCTTCATGATAGGTCTTTCATTTGTTTCATCTTCATACTCCTAGAGATTAGATGATATGGAGTCTTCCTTGTGATTTTGACCTTCAATATTTCATTGTGATCTAGTGTCCCTTCATCTTCTTGCTTGATAGTCCCTTCATGGTTCCAGCTTCAATAATGTATTACTTCATGATATTTCGGGAATCCTCCTTAAGAATCATCCTGTTATGTCAAGATACTAGTACCTGCAGATAAGATTCACCCATGACAAGATGAAATTAGTCCCAAAATATCCTAGTATATTATGTTTCATGTTGCACATTTATTGAGCCGCGACAAAGTGCAATATTGAGAAGGAGGCTCAAGAATTGTGCATTGCACAAGAGCAAGAGGTAGTGGTGAGGGTCTAGTTATTGTGACTGTGTAGTGTGCAATAACTGAGGGGCATGGATGTAGAACTGTAAAGTTGAGGGAACCAATGAGGTAAGGGAGAAGGTTTTCTCCTTATGATTATGTTGTGCACAGTTATGGAAGGAAAGAGACATAGGAATATGTAGTTGAGAAACTCAGTGAGACACGAGAGAGGCTTATTCAATATTATTACACAATGAATAATGGCTAAGCTACTGGAATATGGAATTGCATAGTTGAGGGACTCAATGATGCAGTGAGGAAGGCATGCTCAAAGTGATTGTGAAATGCATAGTTCAGGGAAGAATGAGCTGCATGATTTAATAGTTGCATAGGTCAGGGAGATAGTGAGGCCTAAATATTGTCTGAGATTATGTAGTGTGCATAGTAAGACTCATTGGGAGAGATAAATGTGTAGTTTTGAGGAACATGAGGAAAATACTGTGCACTGTGATTGTGCAATGCACAATTCTTAAAGGAAGTGAATGAAAATTGCACAATTATTGGAGGAAAGGGTGCTTCACTATGGCTTAGGACTAAACAGTTCATATTTCCAAGGGGAAGAAAGCTTGGTAAAATATTGAGAAAGTTGCAAAGACTATGAAAACTCCAAAACAATGAGAGAACAAGAGAGAACAAGGCACACAAACAAGTCCTAAAATTGTGATCTCACACTCTGATAACATAAAAACATGCCAAAAGGATACACAAAACTCAAAATCCATATGCATAGTTTAAAACAACAACAAAGTGATACTTATTTCTAAGTGTGATAGTTGAAACGTCACTTTGTGATGCTTGGAATACAACTTACGATAAAAGTGTCAACTGCAACCAGAAAGTGTCATGAGATGTGGGAGAGTATATAACACATTTTTATAATATATATGATCGTCTAATGTAGAATAATGAACTAGAGCGGCCTTTAGTGGCGTGTTAAAATGAAACACATGGAGAAGTACAAACAATCAAAGTGAGAGTAACAAAAAGTGAAAACAACACTTGCCAAAGCTCGAAAAAGTGAAATCAACATATGCTAGAGTGAAGAAAAATAAAAATAGACACTTGTTAAAGTTAAAGAAAGAAAAAATGACACTAAAAGAAGTGAAAGAGACACTTGCGAAAGTAAAGGTGCAAAAGTGAAAGTTGAGAAAACTCTTTGAAATGAATATACAATGCAACCAAGAGTGAGAGAGAGACTGTCAAGTGATATTACACACTAATGGTCAACATATATTGCCTAGAGTATTATATTTATAGATTGTGCAATGCCTATGTTCAAGGGTAAACATTGACCACTAAGCTTTCTATAAGAGGGTATTCTTGAGAATAGATCGAGAGATAAGCATGTGTATGTAGGTGAATTCGACAATTAGAACCAAAAAGAAGGCTTAAACAATTAGGAAAACATGAACCAATCATTAAGTAACTATGATTAACTTAGAACGATAGATTGTAGGATCAAAACTAGGCTCCGAAATTCAAGTGTAAGAAAAATTTTGGAGGGTTTTTGTCACAATGACAACATAACTATTGTAATTGTTATTGTAAGCAAATTCCGCCAATGGTAAGAGATTTCTGTTGGTCCATCACATGCATACATAACATGTATTTGAGGACTTGGTTATTCCTCTCTGTTTGACCATATGTCTCAAGATGATAAGTTATAGTAAAGTTTATTTGGGTCCTTATGGCCTCTTGGAGACTAGTCCAAAATATTCTAATAAACATTGTTCCTCTATTTGATATTATCTTCGTAGGCATTATGTGAAATATTACTATCTCATCAATAAAAAATCTAGTTATCTCGGACACCTTATGCATAGTATTAATTGGTATGAAATGGAAACTTTTAGTCAAAGTGTCAATGCCTAAAAAAATATAATCATTCCTCCTCGTCGTCATCAAAAATCTTGTAATGAAATCCATCAAGATAATTTCTCATTTAGATTCTGGTATTACATAAGGTTTCCATAATCCTACTTGATGCCTATGTTTTGCGTTTACCCAGTGATACTTTAAAAATCTTATCACAGGATCTACAATGTCCTTCTTCATCCCTTTCCAAATTAATAATGATTTTGAATTCGATAGTCATTTTCTTAACACCAAGATGTGCTATGGACACTATTTGAGGAGATTCACTGATAATAAAATGGCATACTTCCCCCTTCGTTGGTACGTGTATCCTTCCATGAAATTGAAATAAACCATCACTATTTAAATAATACCTTTCATGCTTTGGAATCCTCATCTCGTTTTCCTCTAAATTTTGCTTAACTTCCTGTTACCAATCTTCCTCAATTTTCAATCCAAGCACCTGTTCCCTTAAATTCATCTAAAGAGAATTACTGCAAATTACTGCAAATCATACTCACTAATTAGCTCCATCCACCTCCTTTGTCAAGTGTTTATGTTGTTTTGTGTGAATATGTTTTGTAATTGGAAATGAACGGTTTTAAGTTCAATATTTTTTCCCAACAAGTAGTGTCTCCAAATATTTAGTGCCTATAAAATCAAAGTCATATCTAGATCATATGTCGCATAGTTTTCCTCATGGGTTCTAAGTGTTTTTGATGCATACACTATTATTCTTCCATCTTGAATTCATACACATCCAAGGCCTTCCTTTGATGCATTAGTTTAAACTTGAAATTATTGCTCCATGTTAGGTACTTTAAGGATTGATTAAGTTGTTAACAATTTATTTAATTTATTAAATACCTCATGAAATCTTTGAAAATATTTTGAAAAATCCACGATAATATTCGACCATGCCCATAAAACTATGTACTTTGTGAGAATTGGTGAGTTCTCGCCACTCTGTGATGGCCTCGATATTTTTAATATCCACTATAGTACCTTCCCTAGAGATAATGTGCCCAAGATAATGAATCTTGTATTGGTAAAAATAATACTTAGACAATTACCCATATATTTAGCTTTATCTAAGACACTATAAAACTAGTCTTGAGTGTTAATTATGCTACTCTAGGGTCTTTGATTAAATAAAGATATCATTGATAAATACCTCTACAAAATTATCTAAATAATCCTAGAATACACTATTCATTAGTCTCATGAAAACACCTGGGTAATTTTCTAGTCCAAATGGTAATAATACAAAATACAAATTCCAAAACCTTGTCTTAAAGGTTATCTTTGACATATCCTCTTCCTTGATTCTTAAATGATGATTCCCCTCCCTTAGATATATCTCAGAAAACATATCTCCCCCCTTATTTAGTCCAAAAGTAATATATTCTCAGTAGAGGACACTAATTTTTTATCATCATGTTATTCAACTAATGACAATAAATGAACAATTTCCAAGACCCATACTTCTTTTTAACAAAAATTATAGGCACTCCCCATGGAGATACACTAGGTCGTATGAACCTCAAGTCCAATAACTCTTTTAACTAGATTTGTAAATCCTCTAGCTTAGGAATTTACATATGATATGAAATACTTGTGATAGGCTTCATGCCAGTTTAAGATCGATCATGAAATCAATATCCCTCTTGGGAGGTATCCTAGGTAGTTCTTCTAGGAATACATCCTTGGATTTGACAAGAGTTGGATTCCTATATAGATCCTTAGAGTCACCTCAGTGCTTCAATCATGAAAAAAGAAAATCCTTTTTGTCTACATTTCATCATCTGCATAAAAAAAATGAACCTATGGGAAACTCTTTGGTTATGCCCTATTAAGGACTTCCTTCGACCTTCATCATGAATGTAATGCAATATCTTGTCCTTTTAATCTATAATTGCCTTATGCTATTCTAACCAATCCATTCCTGTAACCACATCATATTATACTAGGACTATAGTGTACAAGGAAACCCTTACACACACCTATATCCACCTCGTAATCCCTTACCAACTTACCTACACTCCTTTTCATATCACAAACCATTTCTACATGTCTAAAATCATGGTGTAAAGTTAATTCATGTTTGATTTTTGACAATATATTTGGAGAAATAAAATATTCAAAAAGGTCTATATCTATCTTAATAACATCAATCATACCATTAATATTACATATTATCCCAAGTACATTGGACTAGTGCTCAACCTGACGATTATTCACTGCTACATGGATGAGATGAGCCTTTTCTAGGTCCCCCACTATGGATAGTTCTTGAGTTGTGTTAGAACTACTTGGTCAAATAAGGAAATCCCTCTTGAAGTGTGGACCTCCACAAGTCCAACACCCCCTCTTGAGAGATTGGTTCCTACTACCGGCTGAACTGAAGGCTAATTTGAAACTCTTTGGATATGAACTCAACTACTACAGTAGATGTCGCTGTGGTGTGACACAATACTATTATTTAGAGCAATATTGTGGTGGTTGACGTGCCTGTTGGTAGTAGATCGTGCATGTTGTGATACAATGTGCGACTGTTGTGCGGGAGACTAATATGGTGGCCTTTGATTTCCTATTGACTAGTTTCGATGATTATGAGTTAGTTCCCTTTGAAAGTTACAATGTTCTATATTGTTCCCACTAGGTGCTCGTGACCTTGGAAGCCTTGGTGGCCTATTCTACCAAGCACTGAGAGGGATCAAATTTATTTTCACTTAAAATATGTTTGTATCTCAAGAATTTTGATCTCTCTTGGCGCTTGGTGGATCTCTACCATACTGGGCTGGAGAGCACCTCTTGACGCAATTGATAATAATAATAATTTTAAATAATGTTATACTTTAGTTAATTTTTATTTTTTATTTTTAATCTAGGTAATGTGAGATGTATCATGGAGTAAGTTTTTTTATGCTTATCATGGATTGATGCCTATGGGAATTTACCACCCATTTAATTTATGCCACTGCGTTAATTATTGTATTATGTGAATACATTCAAATTGGTTATCTAGATGTAGTAAATTCCTCCTAACTAAATTTTTTTCGATTACTTGCATAAATTTTTTGGTGGGATCTAATCATGGTAAATCAAAATATTTATTCTTTTACTTCTACCTCCATTAATAATTTTCATTTCTACCCAAGTTTATGCAAGGAATTGCATAAATTATGATGAGAAATAACTCTTGATAAATATGTTATTTACACAACTGTACAAATATTCAAAATTTCTTAAATAACTCTTAAATTTACCTAATTACATTAATGTAATACCAATTCTAACTAAACAAAAATATTTCTTGTTAAATAAAATTATATATATATATATATATATATATATATATAAATCATGCCAATAAATATTTTATTGTGAAATTATTTGTTGTGACAGTGTTGAAATTAGTCGTCGTCAATAGCTAGTGTGAATCTTGTCTTTTATAATACCTGTCATATTATTATTTCTCATTATTTCTCATGTGAAGGGAAATTTTGAAGATTTTCCAGCCGCGTCGGTCTAGAACTTTCGAAAGCGGACTATCTCTAGGATCGTGTTGACTAGCTCTTCCATCGTTTCTGTCGTCGACCTCCTTATCTCTAATGAAAATCGCTAGGCGGTCCTGATATTGACATAGGACCTTATGAAGTACGTGTTCCATTAGTGAAATATATTATTCCTCACAAGAGGGATTAGCTTAGCATTAAAAGAATGCCACGAGTTGTTGTTCTTTTTTAAATTCTAAGCCAACCATGAGAAGGCTACATTATTTAATAGGGTTTTGGAGCATGGCCAGGGAAATTCCTCTTTACTTAACTCTACATTATATTAGCATTTTTTGTGCAGTGAAATGTTGTAACAGCAGTCCGAAGATATTCGACAATGAAGCTCCATGTGTTGTCGTTTTTTGTCCAAGTAAACACAGCTTTTTCTCAAATATTGTAACAATAGTCCGAAGATCTTCGACAATGAAGCTCCAAGTATTTTCATTTTTGTCCTCATGAATAATACGTTCATAACTTATCTTCCCTTCTCTGAATACTTTTTGATTTAGAGAGAAAAAATATGCATCGCACGAATCATTATTTGGTGAATGAATGAATCATCAATTTTAACACAATACTCAAAATTCTAATTACGATAATGATGAATATTCAAAATACGGTAGTTCTGGTTCTTATCTCGTAAGTTTAATTAATCAATTTCCACCATATTTTATTATATTTATGTAATTTTTTTTATTATCAATGTTATAGTAGTGTGAGTTGTATATCATATTTTTGAATTATTAATATTATAGTAGTGTGTGATTGTATATAATATTTTTTATTAATATTTTTTATGATTATTTTTGTTTAATATAATTTATTTGGAGATATATTATTTAATATTTATAATTTATTTAATGAATTAATAAGTTATAAAATATTTATATATAATTTGAAATTAAACTCAATGAATATATTAAGAAGAGGTGATAAACTTTAATTTCTAAAATTATTAATTTTGAAAATCAAATTGTTTTTTGGTTTTGACTAGTATTATCATCAAAATAAAGATTAGTTTTTATAAGTTTTATAGTGAAATTTTTATTTATTAGAGTTTATTTAGGGATATATAATTTAATATTTGTAATTTATTGAATGAATTAATAAGCTATAAAAAAATTAATATTTATATACAATTTGAAATTAAAACTTAATGGATATATAAAAAGGAGGTGGTAAACTTTAATTTGGAAAATCAAATTTGTCTTTTGGTTTTGACTAGTATTATCATCAAAATAAAATTAGTTCCTATAAGATTTATAGTGAAATTGAGCATTTTTAGATTCCAAAAATGTCTTCTAATGAATGAGTCTATCACGTATACAATTTTGTAACAACTGGCTTAAATGCTAACTGATGATTAAGTTTGTTTTTATTGTTAAAGACACTAAAAAATTTATGGTTATTGTTTTTGAAACAATACATTATGAACAAGAGTTAATTTTGATTAAATATAATTAATTATGGAAGTGAATTCCATAAACTAATAATAGACTGATGGTAAAAAGTAATTCAAGAACTCAGAATTGGTTGAGAAAAATCAATTCAAACAGTTACCCCAACCTCCGAGGATAAAGGCTTATCCCAGTGAGGAAGAGGGGTTATGTTCGGTAACTGGAAAAAGAAATTTGTAGAGAGGAATTCCCAAGCTGGTGGTAACTAGTGGAATACTTTGATTTTTCTGTTAATTGTTTGGAATAGAAGATTGGACCGGACTGTCCTGAAGTCTCTTCCAGTAAATGTTGTCAACTCGTAAGGCTCAGGCTCGGAGCACAAGGGAGAGACAAGGACGTGATTGCCTCTCTCGAGGTAGGGAGGAAAACATCAGTAAGAGAATGAGAAACGGATAAGTTTTCTGCCATGGAACATATTTAAGGTTATGAATGGAATTTAACAGAAGTGTGAGATTTGAAGAAAAAATTACAGTACTTTAATTATGAATAAAATAGGTTCAGTGGATGTTCTCTTTGACAGAAAGACAATTAGTAGTGATTTTTAATTTAATTTTTGACAAAGTTAGACAAGAAACCATTAACACAAAACCCTTGAGGAGAAGGTTTCGAGTTGATCAGTTCCTGTAAATTTGTGAATACATGGACAGAATGGTCCGACCATTTTTCAGGTTAAAAACTATGGAAACTGGAAGTAGGAACACCATTCTTAAACTTAAAAGAAAGATTTTGAGAAGAAAACCAGAGTACAATAAATTCTTACCATTTACATAGTTCAAAAGGAAATTAAACTATCATTAATTTTAAAACAGAAAGAATTGTGAGAGAATAGAATTTCATTAATCCAAAATGGCAAAAGTATTCTCTGTGTATAGAGTACAATCCAATAAGAATCGACCCAAATATTTAACAATAACATTTAAGAGCACTGTTAACTTATTCTGGAATAGGAAACAAAAAGAAAATACAAAAGTTTCCTGAGTCTAGACTAGAAAGGTAGAATTTTACTAGTACGACAGGAAAAAATACACATGCAAGGAAGGAAGATATAGAATTTTTTACTGTTGTAAAGCGAGTACATTCTGGAATGCATGCATATGAATATTACTATCTTTTATACATATAATATAATTAAATGGAACTAATATAGACAATATTTAAACCCAAAAAGCCACATTGATTAACAATGGGAACCATAGATTAATATTGAAGAAAGAATCCTTCCTTTACAATCTTGAATCTTAAGAAAGTACTATATAGTTTAGATAACTGTAGAACAAGACAAGTAAATTGCATGCTTAAAGAAAATCAATAAAGCATATTTCTGGAAGATAATTTAAAACCCCGGACAAAACCATAACATTATACAAAATATGATTTGGGAAAAACTATAATTTATAGGCTGAAGCCTAGAATAAGCATGTTCAAGTAAGAGTATCCCTTCATGGGAGGAAATTAAGACAAACTAAAATATATAAACCCCCCCGCATGCCAGTTGAAGGTTCGGGCCAAGAATGAGGGTTAACATTCTTAAAAACAAACAGTTAAGACCGAATTAATTCCATAGTAGGACGAAGTCCTTCAACAATGTTATATATATTGGTGACCAAGAACCTTACAATAAGTATGGTACCTAGTAGCGCAGCGAAGAAAAGTTAGAATATTTCCACCGTCAAGTTCCGAAGGAAACACAAACATCATTGTGTCAAACCACAAGCTTACTTGCAATCATTCGGGAATGTAAGGATAAATAACCAGTTTCAAGCCGGAAGGTTAAAATACCAAATTCATAAGTTAGATAAGGATCTCACCTTAAGACTTTGATGCCAGAACATGCAGAAGAAACCTGCAAGTGTAGCCACTGGAAGAATGTAACCAGAACTGAATTATTTAATAACCACAAACCTAAAAAAAAACAAAATGATTAAAGAGATAGCATAAGGCTTGCACCTTGGAATCCTCTGAAAGTCGCGTGGAGGAATGGTGGAATAATAAACCGCAGAAACCTTCATGGGTATTACAGTGGCCCTAACAGAAAAAAACTCATAATGTAAGAACTCATTCGAAAAATGATTAACACTAAGAACTATAACTATGAAGCGGTGTAGAGCCCGAATGAAGAATAATAGCTCTTAAAAATATAAATTTCTATCTCAGGCACTACAATCATGAAGGAGACATACCCTGCAATCGGAGATCGAAACTCTGCAATGCCATAGAAACCTTGGAAAGGTTTTTCCATAGAGGCGGTGACCATCTTCCGTGGAGTGAAAGGCGAGATTGTTTGAAATGACAAGGAAGCGGTTAAGGTGGGAGGTCATTACCCAAAACCCTAAATCCATCCCACCATCGAATTTCGAACGAGCTGATCGACGGTGGAGGAGACTAACACATGTCCACCTTAAGATTGATGACATCTCCACAGTGTTGTTTTCGATAATATCACATTGATTAGCATTAAATAAGTACAAGATTTACCATGCAGGATAGGTAACTTATAAGGGAGATTGGGTTGCCAGGTGTTATGGTACCGGTGCTCATTTAAGTCAGATTAAATCATCTGACAGATGTGTTGAGAGACCTAAGACAAGAATTAACTTTAGAATAATGTGTATTGATAACCATATGAGTTTAATCCTTATGCAATTAAAGGTCGATCTATTGAGAGAGTATCATAGGGTTCATTATTAAGTTAAAAATTAATGAGTGTATAATATAAAAGAAAACTATGCCAATGTAAATGTGTATAGTGGTAAATAAAAATGTGTTCTGTTGATAAGAGTAATGTGTTTTGTTGATAAGTGTTAGATGTGATTAAGTAGGAGTAAAACGTTATAAGTTTTTTTTTTTTTTTTTTTAATGATGTTAAGTGTTGAGTGTTACAAATTCTAAGAGGGATGAAACTAAAAAACACTTCCTCCTGGATTATCCAACTTATCCTCACATTCTATTTAGTTTTCAAAATACTTATTACATTACAAATTTTTAAAATTTTTAAAATTAAAAAAATTATGGTGCTTGGGTATGTCACTTCTTTTTAAGTACATGAATAAAATGTTAAAGAATTCCAATTATTCATGTATCTTCTTAATGACCAATAAATTATAGAGACATTGGAAGACAATAATCATCATATACAATATTATAAAATAATTTATTTTTTAATATTTACATTTTTAATATAATAATAATTATAATTTTTTTCCCATTTCACAATGAACTTTCAAATTATATATTTATAAATTTATTTTTATTTTAACAATGTAAATATAGTTTTTTTAAAAGTAATTATAATAAAAAAATTAATATTAAAATTAGGGTTAATGAGAAATTTATAATACATTTTTTTTAATATATTTAATTATATTATTTTGATAGGATTGGTTTATATAATAAAATCAATAATCTTTAATAATTTAATATAATATTATTATCTTTATACTACTATTTTTTAAGGTGATTTTTATTGAAAATTTTAATATAGTGTTAAGAAGCCTTTTATCATAAAAGTAGCTTAAATGCTTTAGTTTTTTTTTTAAATTTTTAGATTTATTTTATAATCAATATTGTTTGAAATTCAACCAAAAAAATATTAGAATTAATTTATAATTTTTTTAAAGGATAGTATTTATTTATGTATTTTTAAAAAATAAAATAAAAAACTTTTAATTTCAAGTAAAACTATCTCTTTAATTTTTAGTAAAAACCAAAATATTAAACAATTAAACTATATATTTTATCATTTAACTATTTTATATTCATATATTAAATATTTTATTATAGATATATTTAAATAACTAAAAAGACCACTAAATAAATAAAGCATTGAAATTATAAATTTAAAAATAAAATAAAATTAATAATTTATTTTTTCAATTATACATATGTATATATACTTTTATAATTTATAAATAATGAAATTAAAACTTTAACTTTTTAGTCATTAAATTTTATAGTTTTTTTATTTTATCTTAAAATTTAAATATAATACATTTCATAAATTTTAATATATAATATTATATATTTTTAAAGATGATGTAAAATTAATTTTCTTTCATGCTCATTAAATTTAATATTGAAACTATTTATATGAATTTCAAGTTGTTAAAGTTTTTTTTAAGTTATCTACGTTATTGGTTTAACAATTATATTTCAAATTCTTAAATTATGATGATGATGATGATGATGACGATGATGGTTATTGTTCATTAAGACGAATGTGGTCTATCAGACCTTAAGAGAGGAGAAATAATCTAAATTTGATTCTTCAGAATCTTGTTTCTATGGTTAAAGAGAAGGAAAATAAGTGCTCCAAGATCGCTATAGGTGGGTTGGCTTAATAGGTCAAGAAGATTGGAAGTGTGGTAGATGGTAGGGAATTGAGAGAAAATGTGAGTAAGGTTTGGCCAGTCTAAAAGGAAGTGTCTTTTAGCTTCCACCTACTTAGAATCACAAATATGCCAGTTTTTATTGTTCCAAGGTGTCTTGGGAATAAACCACTGCCTGATCTCACTCTGAAGCTCATGGGAATTAGTTCTTATCTTAGCGATGTTCATTTTTTTCTTATTGCTGGTCAACACAGAGCGATAATTCTGATTATCAAGGGTGGGGTTGATCACTTCCTTATAGTATCTTAGCCTCCTTTTACCCTCCAACTCCTGATCCTCCCATAGCTTGTCCTTAAACTTGGAGGTAATAGTATTCTTGATATTATCTTTGCTTCCCATAATGAGCTCCTCCTTAATTCCCCAATGTTTGAGTCAGGATTGGGCATTCTTATGCCACCCACACTTGAGGCAAAGGTGAGGGTTTTGACTATAGTTAGAAGCAACTTTAGGGAGCCTTTTTTATTCCATGTTTTCAAGCTTCTTCTTATACATCAGATATCTAAACATAGTCATAATTTCAATGGGGGATAAACCAGATTCGATCAAGAGGATAGGATAGGGAGTATTTCCCTTGATCTTAAGGTTGTAGTTTATGAATTACTTTTGAATCATCTCAATATTCCTCCATGACACTCTGGATAGAATGCAAACCCAAACTTCACATCTATATAAGATAATAGGGGCTACAAGGGTCTCAAAGAGGAACATCTTTTTACTCCAAATGTAAATATCGATTGACTTACAATTGTTTTCAAGCTCATAATAAGCTTTCTAGTCCCCAATAATCCTTTTCTCAATGCTATAATTCCAGTTGAGATGACGAGGGAAGTCAATGCCCAAATACATATAAGAAGAAACCTCCCCTAAGCACTAGTTATTATACACCAAACTACCCTAGGTGATATTTTTGGATTTAATGATCATGAATTTATTCTTGTCGGTATTAACTGTCATACCCATCTTAGAGAAGTATTCATGAATAATCTACAGTTGTTTGTCAAGGTCATCATGGATTTTTGCAAGAAGAATGATATCATCAACATAGAGGAGAATATTAATGAGAACACTAACAAGCTCGGTTCCCTTGCACCTTGCAGGTTCCAGACACTCCTCTAGCTTATCGATGTATATGCCAAAAAGGGTAGGGGATAGGGGACACCATTTCTTAACTCCAATATTGCAAGTAATGTATTTAGACCACCCCTCGTTGGTATTAAACTTGGTAGTGATGGTCTCGTAGAGACGGATCATAACAATCCTCAGCTCAGGAGGGACCATGATATCTTTAAGTATCTCCCAAAGTTTATCTCAAGGAACATTGTCGAAATATTTTCTAAAGTCAACAAAGCAACAAAAGAGATCGAATTTACTATTGAGACATTCCTCCGCAATGATTCTAAGAGTGACCAGATGGTCAATAGTCGAGTGATGTCTCATAAAACTAGCTTGTGCTTTAGCTCTTTTTCCCTAGATTTCAAGCCAAAGGCTAAGCTTCTTCTCTAAAATGAGCCCATAAAGCTTGACCAAGATATGGCTAACCATAATGGTCCTGTAGTTAGATGGAGCACTTTTGTCCCCATTTTTAAATATAGGCACAATAAGGCTTTGCGTCCAAAGCCGAGGGAAGCACAACCAAATTGAGAAGATTGTGGAGATAAGGAATGAGGATAGATATTCCCATTTTAAGGATCTCAGCTTGGTATCCTTCAATATCTTTAGCTTTCCCATTAACGAGATTATTAATACTAGGCTCAAGGTCATCAATAAAGAATATATCCTCCTTAATTGGAGTGATTAATGTGGTGCCCATAGTGTCCAGAGAGTCATACAACTTCTTAAGGTAGTTGTCCCAGTTTTCTAAGGGGATAGAATGGTTATCCTTGGTTTTATGGACAAGAACATTATGGTTTTTTTTTTTTTGGTGTGACTTTAGAAAGGTGGAGAAGGTAATCTTGTCTTTTATTAATATAATATATTTTCTTCCTCTTGATGATATTTTTGTATATATTGATGTTCTTCAGCTTAATGATTTCATTAGGAGCATCTCTGATTGCTTTCTTGACAATTTTGCAATATTTTTCATACCATGGATTGGAAGTTCTATTAGATTTCTTAAACAAAATTTCATTAGAAAACTTGCTAATGGTTTTGGAAAGGATAGTAGTGAAATGGTAATAAATTTGATCAATGCTATTATTATAATTCATGGGGCATAAATACATCTCTAAATCCCTTAAGAAGAGGCCGGTTTTACTTCTATCAAAGTGAATGTGTCTTTTCATTTCATTGGTCTCCTACATGTGGGTGGTATGCATAGCAAGATTGAGGTATAGAGATAGAGGTATGTGGTTAGATTCATGCTTGAATCCATTAAGAAGCTCAAATTTTGTAATATGGTTGAGGACGAAGATGTCAGAAATTGCACAATCCATGACACTGCTACCCAGCGCATGGAAACATGTCATCTGACCGGAGAGGGGCCACTTGTTAATACCATTACAAATAATTAGGTCTTGGGAATTGACAAGTTTGAGGAGCTCGATGCCGAATAATATCTCTCTCTATTAATTCATCAATATATATAGGTTCATATGGATTATATTTAAATATAATTACAAGTTAAATTTAATTTAATTAAAATAATAAAATATAGGAAGAATTATATCATAATTTAAAAAGTAATAATAAAAGTATTATAATTGAGTGATAATATTTTAAATCTATTTTAAATATAGTTTTATTGGATATTAAGAAGATTAAAATTTTGCAATCAGATTTATATAGGGTTGTTGGGTATAAGGTTGTTATCTTCTCCAACTAGGTTTAAAGCTTCGATAGTAACATCATGAGTTATAATGTTTTGAATATTGTTATTTGGCTTTCAACCTTATAAAATCTTGAGTATACACTTGGGAGAGACATTGATTTCTTTCCTTCGAAAATATAAAATGAAAAAGAGTGAATTTTTTAATATACATATATATTATTTAATTCTTTATTATGTATTAATTTCAGTATATTAAATAAAATAAATTCTTGATAAATCCACATTTAAAATGAATTTACATATATTTATTTATTTTATATGTAATTATCACATGCATAAGTATGTAACAATTTAATTTTTGTTTAATTTGATTTAAGTTTATTTAAGATGGAGATGAGTTATAACAATGAAATGGAGTTGAGGACATCTTTTTTTCTTTTCCTTGAAATTCCAATAGGCATCAAGATTTCAAATTATCTATATTTTGTTTGAAGGCAAATTGTTGTCCTTTTCAACCTATCTAGTCCTCCAAGGTTCATTTTATAAAATTTGAAACGATAATGGGAGCAGTTAATCCATTTGTTGCCCATCCAAAATCACAACATGATAAAAAAATGCTCAGGGATTCTTTAAATTGTAATAGAGAAGGACACCTGTTACACAACAATTTGTCACCGTCCCTGCAATCCCCCGTCCCGCACATTGGAGGGCTTATTCCATGACCTTTGAGCAATGACATGACATGAAACCACTTTCATGGCATCCCCTTGAACAAGGACATTCATTCCCCTGAAGACAATTCCTTGTGAAAAAACCTAAAAATAGCCTTTTTGGCCTTGGCACGACTAGTCAGTGTTATACCCGCGCCAATGGGGGAAATCCTCCAAAGAGGGCGCGCCAGCTGGCACACTGTCTCAGTGTTGTACCCGCGCCAGGCTTATTAAGGAGTTGTTTTTAAAAATAAATGGCGGAAGATTGACTCCAACCAATTCCTGAACTGGTATCTAAATTGAGTTGGGAGGTTTGGCTCCAGATCTCCATGTAGAGGAAGTGGTTTTCCACCTCTCATGGAAGCTTCCTTGAGGATAGGGAAAATCCCATAATTTTAGGGATCCCAACTCCCCTTCCACCATCTATATAAGCTTGCCATTTTCCTTTGCAAGCTAGTCTCCAAGAGCCTTCATAGCCTAAAGAATGCTGCAAGAGCCTTGATAGTCCGCATAGAGCCAAATCAATAGCAAGGAGATTATTGTCAAGACAACCGAAGAGAGAGGCTTGTCCCATTCCCAACGAGCTTTACCGAGATGTATTGCATTGTCAACCCGCCAAAGGAAGATTCAGCATTAGAGCCAGGTTGTATCTTTCTTTGTATTAATTAATGATAAGCGACTTTGGTTATGGTTCCACTCGTATTGTTCATTGTGATCGTGAGTTGTGTCTTCTATGACTGATACATAATTGCATATATTGGGTTTACGCTTGTGTGTTCGTTATGTTTATTGTGTGTGCAGGTGCTCGATCGCGACAAGTGGGAGAATTATGATTTGCTGGAGCAAGGAAATGGGAGCGCTATCTTCTCTACGAACAACAGCGTTGGACTTAAGGTAGGCCTTCTTCACAATTTGGTCTATTGCAATTAGGAATTTGCACCTTAGCGTGATACGATTGTTGCTAGACCCGATCTGGGCTAGTAGGGATCACCTCTGTCCACAGAGGGGACTTACCTCTACAAAAAATTAGTGACTCCTGACTTTTTCGTGTTTTTACCGAGTTTGAAAAAGTATAAAATACAACTTGTATCACTGTCCAAGTCGCGTAAAAACCTGTCGCTGCACATAAAAAGCAAGTGTAAAATCCATTTTTCGACAAAATATATTGAAATATTGATAAAAATGACTTTTAAAACCTAATTTTGACTTCAAAAGTTATAAATATGCCACAAATGGTAAAAACATATTTACTTTTACTTTTTACCTCATCTGGAGAGCAACAGTGGTATTTTTGTGTGCGAACTTGCGACGGTGATTGCGACTGATCCAGGACATCATTCAGATTCTCGTCAGTTCTAGGTAAGAGGCGCTCCCTTAAGCTCTGTTTTGATCCAAATTTTATGAACTTTCATTGTGCACTTGACCTCTGGGGGGAACCTTTTGGAATTTTAGGGCTCGCTCCATTGGCGCAGGTATCGGGCACGGACCCGCGCCAATGGACATTTGCTCACAAAGGGTTCGCGCCAATGGCGCAATGCGATTTTCCGCTTTAAATTTCCAAAATGTGAGCCATCCATCTAGATTTTTGAATGCAACAGAGATCTAACAAGGCATTTTTAATCATGTTGATGTAGATATTTAGGCATAATGGTTATTGAATGGAAAGAGAGGGAACATGGAGAAGAAGACGAAATGGCCATGGAAAATGAAGCTTGCATGAATGCACTTCGAAATTGTGGTCTCAAGAAATTCTTCCTTACACCATGCTTACGAGCTTAACCTGAGCTATTGCAATACTTGGTTAGCATATGGGATGAAAACGAGGAAGTGTTCAAACTTCGGGACCAAGTGCTAGAACTTGAGGTCTCTGATGTCTATTTCATAACCAGACTGTCGTGCAGAGGCCCAGTGCCCATTATGACTGGCAGTAGACCTTCTGGAGAGAAGATGGATCAGGTAATGGTGAGAGTGTGCCTAGGGGCACAGACAGGATCGGGAAGTGGGAAAGTGGACATCCACACTATCCGCGACCTAGCACTCAGAGTAGTACTTCATACTATTGCACGAGCTGTGGGATCGCAAGCACTGCATGAGGAAACTAAGGCACAGCTCCTACTATCCTCTAAGTGCATGAATCCTACATTGTTCGATTGGGCCACCGCAGTGACAACCAATATCAAAAGGCAGCTAACAAAATGTAAGAAAGCCAAACTGAAACAGTTTGGATATGGTTCCATTTTGGTGTCGTTCATCTTAGAATGACTACCCATTTTTCAGGGCCAAGGGGCAATAGTTGCCGAGCCGATACCGAGAGAGCCAAGGATGGCTCTCTGGGCAGCACTTATGCCCAGGTCAGGAGGGGGCCAACAGATGTCTTGGAGGCCTGAGTTCTTTGTGTGGTTACGGCGTCAAATTATCGTGGTCGAGGATGGAGCGCAAGACCCTGGATTTTGTCTGTTCGAATCCAGGCTGCGATTTTGTGGATTATTATGATTAGTTGCATGACTCATTAATTGGATGGCTACGACCATACCTGAATCTATTTATAGATCCTCACTGGATGGTTGCGTCCATACCTTGGATATGGATTATTGTATACTCTGTTATGGATGGCTGTGCCCATACCACATATATCATGTATTTGAGATATCAGTTGTACTTGTCTACGCAGGTTTTCCGACGACAGTGTTTTCAGTTGGACACGTTCTCGTAAAGCATTTCACCCCTCTTTCTCTCTCTCAGGCATCATGATTTAGGGGGCATATGTTACACAAAAATTTGTCACCGTCCCTGTAATCCCCCATCTCGCACATTGGAGGGCTTATTCCGTGACCTGTGAGCATTGACATGACCTGAAACCACTTTCATGGCATCCCCCTGAACAAGGAAATTCATTCCCCTGAGGAAAATTCCTTGTGAAAAACCCTAAAAATAGCCTTTTTGGCCTTGGCGCGACTATTCAGTTTTATACCCGCGCCAATGGGGGAAATCCTCCAAAGAGGGCGCGCCAGCTAGCGCACTGTCTCAGTGTTGTACCCGCGCCAGGCTTATTAAGGAGTGTTTTTTAAAAATAAATAGTAGATTGACTCAACCAATTCCTAAGCTGGTCTCTAAGTGAGTTGGGAGGACTGGCTGCGGATCTCCCCATGTAGATGAAGTGGTTTTCCACCTCTCATGGAAGCTTCCTTGAGGATAGGGCCAATCCCATGATTGTAGGGATCCCAACTCCCCTTCCACCATCTATATAAGCTTGCCATTTTCCTTTGCAAGCTAGTCTCCAAGAGCCTTCATAGCCTAAATAATGCTGCAAGAGCCTTGATAGTCCTCATAGAGCCAAATCAGTAGCAAGGAGATTATTTTCAAGACAATCGAAGAGAGAGGCTTGTCCCATTCCCGATGAGCTTTATCGAGACGTATTCCGCTGTCGACCCGTCGAAGGAAGATTTAGCGTCAGAGCCAGGTTGTATCTTTATTTATATTAATTAATGATAAGCGACTTTGGTTATGGTTCCACTTGTATTTTTCATTGTGATTGTGAGTTGTGTCTTCTATGACTGATACATAATTGCATATATTGGGTTTACGCTTGTGTGTTCGTTATGTTTCTTGTGTGTGCAAGTGTTCGATCGCGACAAGTGGGAGAATAGTGATATGCTTGAGAAAGGAAACGGGAGTGCTATCTTCTCTACGAAAAACATCGTTGGACTTAAGGTAGGCCTTATTTGCAATTTGGTCTATTGCAATTAGGAATTTTCACCTTAGCGTGATACGATTGTTGCTAGACCCGATCTGGGCTAGTAGGGATCGCCTCTGTCCGCAGAGGGGATTTACCTCTACAACAACACCAATTCAATTTTTTTAGGTTTTTGAGCACCCTATGAAATGCATGTTTCTCAATTGTTTTCTTTTCTCCCCCATTCAAGAGCTTCTCATCATAATCCATAATCTCCAGGTTGTTGTTCAGAGAGAAAAGTATAATATCATAGTGATGTCTCCTTGAGGATAGCTTCTAGTTTAGTTATGATTTCGATGATATAAATTTGATATATTACAGATTCTATTATGCACTTTACCCACTTGTAAATCTCTACTTTACCAATACTTTATCCTCCTTCTTCCTCATTCCTTCCGCATCCAGATCCTTTATTTCCTGTTGTGTTGCCTCTCCAACACTATACATTCATCTACACTTCTATCGGTATTTCTTTGCATCCTTTTGGTGAAAATGCTAATCAATATATATATATTCACCAACTCACTCTAAAATAATGTATTCATTTTCAGCTAAAGCCTTGGAAGGTAAATTTCTTATTACGATCATAGAATAGTTTATTCTCAAATTTTCTATCCAAACATTGCTAATATTTTAGAGTTTTTAAAAATAAAGTGAAATATACACACTTTAGATAATTATAAATAAGAAATAAGGATTAGTGTAATCCGATTGTAAATAAGGTGAATAAAATTATATATTCTCAAAATTTCTATCCAAACATTGCTAATATTTTAGAGTTTTTAAAAATAAAGTGAAATATATACACTTTAGATGATTGTAAATAAGAAATAAGTATTAGTGTATATATAATTTTATTCACTTTATTTACTATCGGATTACACTAATACTTATTTCTTATTTACTATCGGATTACACTAATACTTATTTCTTATTTACTATCGGATTACACTAATACTTATTTCTTATTTACAATCATCTAAAGTGTATATATTTCACTTTATTTTAAAAAAATCTAAAATATTAGCAATGTTTGGATAGAAAATTTGAGAATATATTATTTTATTCACCTTATTTACAACCGGATTACACTAATCCTTATTTATTATTTATAATTATCTAAAGTGTATATATCTCACTTTATTTTTAAAAACTCTAAAATATCAACAATGTTTGGATAGAAAATTTGAGAATAAACTATTCTGTGATCGTAATAAGAAATTTACCTTGCAAGGGTTTAGCTAAAAATGAATACATTATTTTAGAGTGATTTGGTGTATATATATATATATATATATATATATATATAGTTTTATTCACCTTATTTACAATTAGATTAAACTAATCCTTATTTCTTATTTATAATTATCTAAAGTGTATATATCTCACTTCATTTTTAAAAACTCTAAAATATGACTAATGTTTGAATAGAAAATTTGAGAATAAACTATTTTGTGATTGTAATAAGCAATTTACCTTGTAAGGGTTTAACTGAAAATGAATACATTATTTTAGAGTGATTTGATGCACATAATTGATTGGATTAAATAGAGGTGGCATGATGATTCTTTCCAATATATATATTTTTTTCAGTAAGAAAAAAACCTGGCTTATTAATGTGCCAATGCATATGTCGTAATTAGTATTAAAAATGTTTCCAAGTCCATATAAAAACATACCACAGTGGAAAATGTACTCATCACAAAAAGTGTTGGTTGTGACTAGTCAATGTGTAATCATGTAATTAAGACCAAATACATGTGCATCATATCACAAGCATCAACTTGTATCAATAAGATATTTCCCCCATATTAATAGCAGGATGAAAATATACAAAAGGATGTGATTACATAACCTTTGTGGTCTCCTTCCCCCTGAATGTCATAGAAGTCTACTCATACTGTGAATAGAATCATGCAACAGACAAATACCCCTTTCTTCCAAGACTAAAATATGTATACCAGGGAGAATTAAAATTTGGGTCAGGGCAGTGGTGCTTTCTTAACAAAAGGATACCCCTAGGTCCTTGACCTTATCAACAAGGATTGTGAGGCGCATATTATCCTCACTACAATCCAAATCAAAATGCACCTTTCCAACCTTAGTACCATTCTATTCACCCATCATGGTCCACACATCCTCCTTGGTCTTATTCTCCTGAATATCCTCCTCAGCTTATCAACCCTCCTTTTCAACCGTATTCACCCCTATCTTCCCAATGGGGAAACCCCTTACCAAGGTGGAGGCCGCAAATAACCCAACCTCCTACTTTACTACCTCCAACTCAATCTAAACTACAACTAACTCACCATACCCCACCTAAGAAAACTCAAATGCCTACTTAACCTAATCCAAAGTCAAACAATAAACAAGAATAATAGGTCTACAATGGAGATACATCCTATCCTTCTTATGATGTGGAAATACAAGAGATCAAACTCTAGTATGGGAAGGTGCTCCCAGATAATCACCCATCTTCTCCACCTGAAGAGCTTGAGGGAGAGAAGGAAGCAAGCGTCCCTCATGTCAATGCACATCCCTATCCTAAAAGGTTGTTCCACCCTAACCAGCACACCCGAGAAGAGGTTGAAATTTTGGGAGAATTGAAGAAATTGTGTGTCAAGATACCCCTTCTCCAAGCCATTAAATATGTTCCCATTTACAACAATATTATTAAGGATAAATGTTTCAAAATTATTGGGACAAGAAGAAGAGATACCCCCACCATTGATGTTGTTGGGAAAATATCTGATCTAATGCTTGGGAGGGTTATCTCCCCAAAGTACTTAGACCATGGTATCCCAGTAGTGGTTGTGGACATAGATTGCATTGTGGTCCCTAATACCTTGATTGATCATGGGTCTATAATCAATGTGATGACCAGGGAAACCATGTTGAAGCTCAATCTCCAAGGGGCTTTGAGAAATACCACCACAGTGCTGCAGCTTGTAGATAGGTCCACAGAGCTCCTAAGGGGATTAATGAAGATGTCATTCTCTCCATTTATTCTTGGGAGTACCCCACTAATTTCCTAGTCCTCCAACCCAAAACCAAGTTTAATGACAATCCTCTCATTTAGGGAGACCTTGGTCAGACACTGCTGATTCCTACATTAGTTTTAGGGATGGGAACATGACTATTAAAAATGGAAATTTATAAAAAAAAATTATGTTTTATCCTCCTGATCAACCCTCTATTGAACATTATTTTCCCTTATGGTTAGAGGATGAGGAATAGGACTAATTGTATCAGACAACCCCCTACCCACTATGCACAATAGAAAATATCATAGGGGGAGGGAAACTTGATGAATATGACCTTTTTGACCATATACTACAGAATCAACCTCACAATTCCATACCCATTGATGAATTGATGAAAGAATCTAAGAGTCGTCCTTGTAATTTTTTGTGATCTATTGACTCTAGCCTAGAACATGCCAATATTGTGGATATTGTCCTATCTAGAAAACTAAGGATCAATACCTCTCTTTCTACTGAGAAGGAAGAACAATTATGCAGTGTGTTGAGGGAATACTTGGATGTTTTTCTTGGGATTATAAGGAAATGAAAGGTGTGCATCCCTCAATATGTACTCATCATATTTACATAAAAGAGGGATGCAAGCCTGTACACCAACCCCAGAGAAGGATGAACCAAAAACTTAAGGACATTGTGAAAGAAGAATTGAAAAATTTAATAGATGCAAGGTTCATATACCCCATTTCACATAGTGAGTGGGTGTAACCTCTTGTTTTAGTCCCCAAGAAGAATGAGAAGTGGATAATCTATTTTGATTCTAAGAAATTAATAAGGATACAAAGAAGGGCAATTTTCCTTTTCCATTCATTGACCAATTCCTATATGGCCTTGTAAGAAATAAATTCTTCTCCTTCCTGGATGGATTTAGTGGATACAACCACATTCATATCAACCCTGAAGACCAATATAAAACCACATTTATACGTCCTGGGGTATGTTTCCCTATAGATTTCTTCCATCCGGTCTGTGTAATGCCCCTGCTACTTTCTAGAGGGGAGTTCTAAGTATATTTGTTAGAATTTTTCATGACTCTATTGAGATATATATGGATAATTCCACTCCTTATGGATGTGACATCCAGGAATCTATTTCTAATATATGCAAAGTATTGAAGAAATGCATTAAAATTAATATTTCATTGAGTCCTGAGAAATGTAAATTTTTGATGACTGCAGGGACTATCCTTGGCCATTCTATATCCAATGAAGGGATACATTTTGACCCAAAAAAAATATCCATCATAAAAAGGGTCCCTATCCCTCAAAAACAAATATATGTCAGGAGTTTCCTTGGACTAGCTAGGTATTATAAAGGCTCATTAAAGACTTTAGTAAATTGGCTTCACCCTTGTTTGGACTATTGGCTAAAGATTCAATTTTTTACTAGACAAGAAACTATCAAGAAGCCTTCGAAGTATTGAAAGAAAATTTGACCACTGCACCCATCCTTAGGGGTACGAACTAGGAATTACCTTTCCATATACACACAGATGCCTCAGACAAAGTTTTAGGGTATGCCTTAGGAAAAGTGGAAGAAAAATTTCCTTATGATATATATTTCATCAGAAAGAGCCTTTATAAAGCTGAGTTAAATTATACTATCATTTAAAAGGAACTCTTGGCTATGGGGAATTATTTGAACGAGTTTAGGAATTATATCATTAGTTATCAAAATTTGGTACACACTGATCATGCAACCATTACATATTTAATGAATAAACCTGATGTCAATTCTAGGATAATTAGATGGTTTTTATTATTGCAACAATTTGATTTACTATTATTGATAAACCATGGATAGAGAATGTGGTTGAATATTTCCTGTCAAGATTAACCTTTCCTGTAGAAAGGGAAGAAATTGTGGATGATCAACTTCCAGATGAACATCTCTTTTCCATCTCGGTGCTTTCTCCTTGGCTTGCTAATATAGCCAACTACTTGGTTTCTGGGAAGTTCCCTTCTAATATATCCTCCAAGGAGAAAAAAAAGATTTTCAGGAAGAGTACCCCATTCACTTGGATTGGGGGAAATATTTTCAGATTGGGGCTAGATAAGATCCTGAGGATATGTGTGAGGGAAGAGGAGGTCTTTTACATCCTCTCAACATTCCACGATGGAACTTGTGGGGGCCAATTTTATTTTAAGAGAACAACCTTCAAATTTCTACAAGCAGGTTAATATTGGCCCATTTTACATCAAGATGCAAGGAGGTACACAAGTAGGTGTGATGATTACTAAAGGATGGGTAATCCGTCACCTAAGGATGAAATGGCCTTACAACCTCAAGTGACTCTAGAGCCATTTGAAAAGTGGGGCATGGATTTAACTGGACCTATTGATCCTCCATCGAGATATAAAAGGTATATCATTATGTGCACTGATCACTTGACTAAATGGGAGGAAACGAAGGAAGTAAAGACAACAAATGAGAAAAATGTGGCTAAATATATAAGGGAGAACATATTCTACAAGTTTTGTTTTCCAAGGGAGTTAGTCACTGATCAAGGAGCATAATTTACATCAAATATGATTTAATATCCCATGAAGAAACACCACATAAAGCACATGACATCCACTGCTTATTACCCTCAACCAAATGGGCAGGTGGAATTCAAAATTAGAGCAATGGAGAAGATTCTAACCAAGGTTGTTAGCAGCAACAGGAAAGATTGGGTAGACATACTTGTGGAAGCCAATTGGGTGTACAACACCACCTGGAAGACCACCATTGTATTCACCCCATTTGAACTAGTATATGGGAAGAAGGCCCTACTATCTATTGAATTTGAATATAACACCTTGAGGATGACATATCAGTTAGAAGGCTGCTCCAACTCAATGGTCTATATGAATCTAGGCTACAAGCTCTCCTGCACACTGAGGTGATGTAACTACAAAGGAATATATGGCATGAAAAACACATCAAAGATAAGACTTTTCAAGAAGGATATTGGGCCCTGATGTATGAATCCATATTTATGGATTTCAAGGGAAAGTTAATGAAAATATGGATGGGTCCCTATATAGTAGAGAAATTTCATGAGAATGTGTATGTCAAGATCAAAACAATTAATGAGGAAGTGATTCCCTTGTCAATGGTTATAGGTTGAAGTTGTATAAAAAACCTTTGTTTGAGGAATAATTTATTAGTTCAATCAACATAGAATTGAATGTGTTGGGAGGCACACCATCCGCAATCCACACAACTTGTAAAAACAAAAAAAAATAGAAAATTAAATAAATATCCTGGGGGAAAACCTATATGAGGCACCTAAGGCCAACTCTAGGGTTCAAAACCTCTCTGAGGCAGCCCAAGAGCAAAAAAATAAAATTAAAAAATAAATAAAAAAATATGACAATATCCCCAAGTGAAAACCTCCTCTGAGGCACCTAGGGCACACATGCAGGCTGTAAACCTCTGCAGAGGTAGCTTGGATGTGTCAATAAAAAAAGGGTAGAAAAAACATAAGGAATGATTTCTCACACCAATTTTGCTAACGTCTCTCTTTTGAAGGACACTAGACAGTTAACAAAACCATGCCTACAGAATAGATTATATAGGTTCATTCCTCCATTTTTCTAGCCATACATTGCATTTTAACCCTCTTCACTCACCTACCTACCTCCCTCCATAATCTATCCAACAACAGAATCATGTTTTGCCTCCTTTTTGAAGTGCTACAGGATTATATTGAAATGCTATAGGAGCCTGAAATGCTACAGGAGGTGCCTAAAATGCTACAGGAGGTGCCTGAAATGCTACAAGAGGTAGATATGTTTGGAGTATGGATTCAAAAGGTCGTTTATTCTTTAGGGAAGGTTGAGAGAGGTTCCCAAACATCACTTTCATCACCCATCCACTCCATCTAGCCGAAGTTCATCTTCAAATACCACTCTACTTTACATGAAAAAACACAGAAAGGGATCTATCATCAAAATATTCTCCACCTACATCACCTCTTAATGATTTCAATCATGTCCTTATAAATATTATGATTTTATTTCGATTCCACATGAAATATGAGGCCTAAAATAATAATTAAGTGACTTTTACAGGAGAAAAAATTCTCTTGTAGCAGTCTATATAGTCACATCAAACACCAAAATCAAAATTTTCACCCACAGAGTGGAATTTCCAGCTTTCTTGAGCATCATGAAGCCATTTCTAAAGTGAAAAAGGGGCACACCATCAGATATTACATCCACTCCACCAACAACAAATTGGACACTAAGAAGAAACCTGCACACAGAATAATGTTATTAGTCAAAGGATCATCAAGATGTGAGGACATGTGCAAAAGAAAGAAAATAAAATCAACACATTCAAGCTCATCATATTATGAATCCCGGCTCCAACATGCAAGCTTCTCCAACAAGTCAACATCATATGTAGACTTAGGTATAACAACCATCTCCTCCTCCCTATGCATATGATGATAAAAATTTTAAAGGTCGAGAAAGGAGTTTTTTTTATGGGCTGGAGGTGGCTAGTAAACTTGGCCACCTTCGATTAGTAAACTAAATTTTCGTCAGTCACACATGCAACATGGAAAATTCAACTCAAGTGAGGTGGTGATTATGAGGAGTGAGGTGATAAAGGCGAGAAGTAGGGTGATGATTGTAAGGAGTGGGGACAAAAATTAGAAAAGGGAAATTCGTGAAAGAGCCATGTCACCAAAGTGCTCTAAACCTTTACCATAAAAGGGAATAATGAGTACAAGGCTTGAATCCATTTATATAATCTCTCATTTCAATAAAGCAGTTAGAGAAGGATGAGATAGTTCTATCAGACACTTCCTAAAGTGCCACAAAGATGCTTCAAATTTTTTTTGTAGGTGATATAGGAGGAGCTACAGGAGGATCCAAAAGAGGTTATAAACTACTACAAGAGGCTCAAAATTGATACAGGAGGTCTGAAAGGAAGCCACAAGAGAGAATTGATGGGAGAAAGGAAGTCAAAATTACCCAAAGTTTCCCTCAAACCCTCATTCACATTACAAATTTATCTTGAAAAGAGTAAGAGGCTTTCTCCATCTTTAATTTCCATACATCTGCATGGAGAATTTTGCTTGGGTTGAGTACCATGTAGCAAAGAATTATGCAGAAGTCCACTTTGGAAATTGTTATATGTAAAAGAAATATAGGGTAAAGATTTTTTTTTTTTGATAAAAAATTATTGGCATCCTTCTCCCCCTCTTATAAAAAGGAAACTTTGACACTGTCTCTACAACCAAGACAACTCTAAGGCCAAAATTTAAAATACACCTAAGTATCCTCGAGAAGGAGCAGTAGGAAAAATGGGGGGAGGGTTCAAGAGAAGAGAGCCCATAGATACAAAGAGAATTCATTAACATCTGCATGTGGTAAATATTTTTCTAAGACATCAATGGATGGGATTATTTGAACAATTGAAGGGGTATGATGATGATATAACCCAATAATTTTCCACGACACTAAATCCTCAAGGAGAAGATAGTGCCACCACTATTATTAGAAGCCTTGAAATCTCTATAAATGCTGAAATCATAATAATAGTGACTACCTTACCCTTAGTAATTTCATATAGCAAGGATGACAAAGCAATGAGTTTCATAGGCAGGAATAACTTATTCAATCTGGAAAAAAATCATGTAGAATATTTAAATGGAGTGAGAAGGGACAACGTACCTTATCCCTAGGATGTAGTGGCCTATCACATCCTAAAATACATATCTTATGAGGGGAGGTTGAGCATTGTATATGCATATCATTTTAGGATGATCCATGAGATAAGGTTCAATGCAGAATTACCTATTCCACAAAGGCTAAACATTTGTCATTTCCTACTACAATATATCATTAAAATGAGCCAAAAATAAAGGGAAGGAAAGCACCAACATATTTCCCACCATGGCATCATTAAGATGATTGTTATAGATTATCTAAGTAACCTAAAAATTCTTGGTCTATGGACTATTTTTTGTACATGGATAGGGAGTTTTTCTTTGAAACCCAAGGCATCACACATGAAGAAACACCAACCTCTAGCATTGGAGGTAGAGAAAACAAGAAGGAATAATAGGAGGCAAAAAAAACAGAGGAAGAAGAAGCAGAAATTGAAGAGGGAGAAGGAGAGAAGTAAGGGACAGATAAAAAGGACCCTGAAGGGACCTAAAAGCCTCAAGAGATAGAAAAATAAGGACATCAAACAAGTCTCTGTCTAGGGAACACTGAGAAATAAGTGGCTACAACATAGACCACATTGGGCACACCTGTCAAGCCCTAAAGGAGGAAGTCAAGGAAAGGTCCCCTATACTTCAAAACAAGGAAGTGCGCCATGATAAGGAAAGGGAAGCCTCAGCCTCCTACAAAGGTCCATTTCACCATAAAGGAGTCATTAAGGAAGAAGGAAAAAGTGGGACTTAGTGAAGGAAAAATTGGAGAAGTTACTTCTCCTAAGGCAAAAATAAGCAACCCGTGCTACCTATGGGAAGGCACACCAATAGGGAAATCACCTTTAAGAGGCTTAATACACAATTTTTTATGTTACCAGAAGAAAATGAGGAGCTATAGGAAGAGACAAAACAATTACAGGAGAAACAAGGGTTGCTATAGGAGAAATAGGGGCTGCTACAAAAGAAAAAAGAGATGTTACAAGAAGGGGAATCCACTATAAAATAAGATGAAAGAGCCATCCAAGAGCTCCAGGAGCCTGATCCACAACCCAACCTAAAATCCTACTAAAAATTTGTTGAGGGAGGTAGGATTATACTTGAGAAATTTGCGGTTCCACTCCTCTTTGATTTGGAGATAGAAAGAGGTAAAACACATATATGGATGCAAATTGACAAATCCAAAAATGTAGAAGATGTGGGACTCACAGAGGATAAAGTCACTAAAATGGGAAACGAATTGAGTGATTTGAGAATAAGGGAGTCAATTATGAGGGAGAAGCTGATGAGATCCATCATTAGGTACATTTGTAGGGGTTAATGGTCACCTTTTTTCCTTATTAAGTATCTTTTTCTTGAATTTTAATTATATTATGGTCTTATGATGCTAGTGTAGGTGGTTATTGAGGCTAACATAGTTCGAGTACCTAACATAAGGTTAAATCTAGGAAAATCATGAAGATATGGATATTTTGTGGAGATTTTGTCACAAAGACTCAGAGTAGACAACAATGAGAGATTCTAGGGGGTTTCCCACCCTCCATAACTCCCAAAAGAAACCAATGGATCCTCAATATTCCCTCCAATAGCTCAAAATAAAGGCAGCCAAACAAACTCAAGATCAAGTGCACTCAAGCCATACTTCACTTGGAGTCAAGTGGACTCATCACCTAATTTTTAGGGAGTTGTTGGTAGCTACCATTTAGGTTAAATATATCTAAGCAAGAGCCCATTAGGATTCAAACTTTGGAGAAAGCCACCAGGCTCTTTTCTCTTGTAATCAAATTTTCAAGACTTTTGTATTGATGTAATGAGATTATATTTTGAAATGAAATGAGTATTCAAACTTTGCCTTAATGATCTAGTTCCAGAGAGCTAGGCTTGTGGGTTAGGGCCCAATCCATGTTCCTTAGCCTCTCTTGTGTAATAATTATTTACTTTCATGTAATTTATCTAGTTTTTCTTATGAATATCTAGTTAGTTTGTTGGTATTTACATTCAATGTTTTAATTGTCTCCCATTTGTCACTAGAGAATTTGGCGGAAATTCCGACGGCCAATTCGTTGCTATTCCGACACATATTCGTCGCAAGAGCGACAGTTCAAGGGCGGACAAACCGTGGTTTCTCATGCCGTCGCCGTTCCAACGCAAGTAAAAAGTGTCGCACTATCGACACTTATTCCGACGTTCCGAACAGGCGTCACTCTTCCGATGTCTCACAAACCGTCGCGGCTCCGACGTTTTAAACGTCGTTTTTCCGACGCTCATAAACCGTCGCAGTTCCGACTAAACGTGGTCCGACGTTTTGACGTCGCTCTTCCGACGCTTGTAAACTGTCGCAATTCCGACTAAACGTGGTCCGACTTTTATGACATCACTCTTCCGACGTCTGGAAGATGTCGTAATTCCGACGACATGTGGTCCGACGTTTGGAACGTCGCGCTTCCGACGTTTTCATACTGTCTCTCTTCCGACGTTTCTGGATTGTCGCAGTTCCGACGTTTGGCACGTCGCGCTTCCGACGTTTTCATACTGTCTCTCTTCCGACGTTTCTGGATTGTCGCAGTTCCGACGTCTACAAGGCGTCGGTAGACCGACGGAGGGTTCAATTTTTAAAAAAAAAAAAAAAAATTTAAAAGACGAGAAACGTTGTTTTGAAGATATTATATGAAGTAAAACAGTCCATGAAAGTGAAATAGCAGTATGTAGAATAGTAAAGCAACAGATAGAGTACCGACGTCCATTGTTCCAAATACAAATTAAAGTACCCAAAAACCTACAACAGTGAAGTAAAACAGTTCATGAAAGTGAAGATATTATATGAAGTAAAACAGTCCATGAAAGTGAAATAGCAGTATGTAGAATAGTAAAGCAACAGATAGAGTACCGACGTCCATTGTTCCAAATACAAATTAAAGTACCCAAAACCCTACAACAGTGAAGTAAAACAGTCCATGAAAGTGAATATATTATATGAAGTAAAACAGTCCATGAAAGTGAAGATATTATATGAAGTAAAACAGTCCATGAAAGTGAAATAGCAGTATGTAGAATAGTAAAGCAACAGATAGAGTACCGACGTCCATTGTTCCAAATACAAATTAAAGTACCCAAAACCCTACAACAGTGAAGTAAAACAGTCCATGAAAGTGAAATAGCGGTATGTAGAATAGTAAAGCAACAGATAGAGTACCGACGTCCATTGTTCCAAATACAAATTAAAGTACCCAAAACCCTACAACAGTGAAGTAAAACAGTCCATGAAAGTGAAATAGCAGTATGTAGAATAGTAAAGCAACAGATAGAGTACCGACGTCCATTGTTCCAAATACAAATTAAAGTACCCAAAAACCTACAACAGTGAAGTAAAACAGTTCATGAAAGTGAAGATATTATATGAAGTAAAACAGTCCATGAAAGTGAAATAGCAGTATGTAGAATAGTAAAACAACAGATAGAGTACCGACGTCCATTGTTCCAAATACAAATTAAAGTACCCAAAATCCTTGAGCAGAGAAAAACGCTAATCATGTGAGGAGTGTGATATGTCCAAAATATAAAAAGACCATCAGACCATATCAATAAACCAGCAACATAGACCAGCATCGCTAGTTTTGAAGGCAGAGTGATAAACATTAATCATTTTTTTTTTCACAAGAGAAAAAACGTTGTTTTGAATATATTATATGAAGTAAAACAGTCCATGAAGTCATTACATTTTCACATATGAAGATTGGAACCCAAATATCCATCCAGAAAAGTGGAAGTCCCACCCCAGACGGTGATAGAAAAATACCCCATGTCACATACAGGGACTTGATATAAAACCCAGTAACGGTCCACATGGAGATTATCGACAATCTGAGAAAGCATCCAAATATGCCCGAGGCATCTATAAGAAAGTGAAATAGCAGTATGTAGAATAGTAAAGCAACAAATAGAGTACCGACGTTCATTGTTCCAAATACAAATTAAGTACCCAAAATCCTGCAACAGAGAAAAACGCTAATCATGTGAGGAGTGTGATATGTCCAAAATATAAAAAGACCATCAGACCATATCAATAAACCAACAACATAGACCAGCATCGCTAGTTTTGAAGGCAGAGTGATAAACATCACCCTAATAAAGAAGACAACATGGTAGTGTTAAGTAGATAGGGTAGGTAGATGGTGCTGCAAAGTGTTATCTCATGAATGGTGCTGCTACATGTTGGTTAATCATTTACTTTCATCACAAGTACTAAAGCAGGAAATACACTGGAAAATCACAGCAAGCAAAGTCAAATTCATTAACCTCCCTCATCATTTTCCCCCTCAAGAGTTTTACTAATTGCCCCAAAAGTACTAAGGTAATTTGAGATCAAAGGGGCTCAAGGCATTTCCTTGACTTCTGGAGGGACCGGACCCTCGACCTAATGATCAAAAAAGACCTAAGCACTTCAAATAATTCATCATTGTTATCTTCCATCTTTAACTTTTCCTAAGTAAAATCCTATTTTACTTAGGAAACTGATGCAACATTCCATAAAATTCCTCAAAACAACTTCTTATTCTAAGTTTAAGTGTTGAAGATAAAATGTGCAATTTACTTCATAAGTTTCACTTTCTTAGATGTACAAAGGTGTATTGATTTTCCTTGTCCTTTTTTCATATTAACACCTAACTCTATTATATTAAATCCCTAGTGAAATCCCTTTTCCTATGCATATAACTCCCTTTTCTAAATAAATATCCCCAAAACCCTCTTATTATAATGTTTTACCAAGGTATATATAGTCCCGCACATTTAAAATAAATATCCCACTTTATAAAGCCCTTTGGTAAAACTATAACCTTATATATACATTCTGCCCCTATGATGAATTAATTATATTAATTTATTCATCGTATAATAAAATATATATAGAAAAGCGTTAGACACGTAACATATGTGTTTAACACCAAAAACAAGAATAAACTACGACGGAATCCTGCGCCACCATACTCAGCATTCCACGTGGCATCCCATATGGCCAAACTCCACCGCAATCCATTTCATAAAATCACGGGGTTAATTAGTCATTCGGACTAATTAACAACCATTCCCGCCTATTAACTTCTCCCCGGGGTGATTAGATTACACGTCAAAACTTGTTTAAACCCCGATGGGCCAGCTTTTGAAACCGCACAAGTTTCCCTTTCCTCCAGCCGTCAGATCATTCCTCCGTTGATCAACGGTCCCGATCAATCCCGCTGCCCATCCCGTATGAGTTATTTAGCCAGCGGGGAGTGGGCGGTTTTGACTATTCAGCATTCCACGTGGCAAGCATCCTGTGGAATCGCTGCCATTGCGATTTTTACCGCTTTCCTCCATAAGCGGTGCGGGCTTACCGCTTACCGCCTACCACATACCGCCGGCCCCACTCCCTTACGTCACTCCGTACGTCGAATGACGTCATCACCTCGAAAACGACAAAAACCCTTTTGACTTGTTTTTAAGCCATTTTTCGCGTTTTTTTCAGTTATTTTGGTTTTCGAAAGAGACTAAGCTCCCGCTGCAAATTTCAAAATTCACTGCAAATACACCAAATTACTCAGAAATTCCGTTGCGCCCGTGTTGAAGAACGTTCCTGCCATTGTCCATTACCTGTTGAAGAACCAGTTTCCATTAAAAAACAGGTATTTATCATTCCGCGCCCCGACTGCAAGTTAAGCTTGGTTTCTTGTGTTTTTCTCTGAAAAAGTGTTTGAAAGTCCTCTCTGAGTCCTCATTGAAGAGTTGAAACCTGTAAATTTGCTTCCCAAACCTGCAATTTGTTCCAATTTCCTCTTTTGTCAGATATCCCATCCGGTCTGCAAGAAAAACTGAAACCTTCATTTTGAATCCACAAGAACCAAAATGGAGGCCCCAACTGCTCTAAATGTCACTCCTTTGAATGCTCCTCACCGAGATTTAGACTACTTGCCTCTCATAGATGAAGATTTCCAAATAAAAGACCTGTATTTCGATGAAAGTCCCCGTTTGAGTTTCTGTCGCTGCAGAGACGAATACTCAAAAGGGCAAGATCTTATAGGGTTGTGGGAATCCAATCTCCCAAGGTATTTCATTCCAACAGTCCACGTTTTCCCTGAAATCATTCATTATTGTCATGCAAATTATGATCCCACACAAAGAGATGTATTAGCTCCTGATCAAAGTGTTTTGTTCCCTATAACACCTCAGGCTATCAATGCTATGTTACAATTTGAGCCAGAACAAGAATTAGCACCTCTATCCATGGAAGGGCTAATTGAGAAAACCAGACCGTTAACTCCAGAGAAATTGAAAGCAATGTGTCAGTACTTCATGTTACCTGAGCATCAGCCAAAAGGGACTCCCCCCTATGGTTTTTACTTTTTCAATCAATTGGGAAGGCTTATTGTGAATGTAATATCCTTTGTCTTAGGATTCAATACCAGTGAGTATGTTGACGAGATAACTCTGGCTTTGCTATCTATATTTACCCCTGGGCAGTCTCCTGAGATTAAGTATGACTATGCTTCCTTCATTGCCAACAAAATCCATGATCAATTTTTAAGGCTAGATGATGAAAAGGTTTTCAAGTACTCCTCAGTTATCTATCACCTCATAATTTTCTATCACTCAGACAAATTCCCTTTCCCTGTTCAGAAACTTGATGCTGAAGGTAATCCCAGGTCTATTATTTTTTGGTCCCCCATCATTCATTTGTCCTCTGATTCTCCCTACTCTTATTCAGAATTCATTGATCAGTTTGTACATCCTGCTACAACCTTGTTAACAGGAGTTTCTCCCCCCAGGCTTAGTACTGAGATAAGAAAGACCCTGCAATTGTCAAAGAGTTACAAAGTTGGAGATTGGTACTTGTACCAAAACCATACCGTCATCAGGATTTATGGATGTGAATTACATCCATTCAAGTTACCCAGATATGTACCAATGAGAATTTTTGCTTTGGAATACTTTAGACAGATGAACAATTCAGATGTAATCCATTTCTGCAATGTAAAGAACAAAGCACAGTTAAGGATCAAAAGCCAGTTAGGTCCTTTCATTTGCAATTCTAGGGAAGCTGAAAGAGATGCTGAACTTATATTAGAGAAAAAATTACAGACATCTTTCCGTTGGGTCCCTTATGACCCCTTTGGTTTCATTTGTGAAAGAAGGTTAAAAAATAAGTCATCTCCTTATATACATCACAGAATTCCTGACATAGAACAGTATGCAAATCAAGATGAATGGGTTAAAGGAACACTTGTTGAAGAGGGAAGTGGAGCTGACAAATTGAATAAACTTATGAAAGATGCTGAGAAGAAATTTGACCTAGAAACATATGATCAAATGCAGGTACCCTATATTGGCACATCTTCAACACCCACTCTACAACAAGCTATACAGGAAGACAGCCCATCAGTAACAGCAGAGCCTAAAGGTAAAGGAAAAGAACCTATAGTTCAGGTCATTGAAACCCTGGTCATGGCAGAAAAATCACAGAGTTCCAAAACACCAGAACAATCTAAAGCTTCTCAAACACCAGCAAAGCAAATCCAAGCTCCGGAGATGCAAACTCCACTGAATGTGGAAATAGGGAAAAAGAGGTCAGCTCCAGATACCACACCTTCAAAAGGAGCCCCACAAGTCTATCAAGCTAAAAAACACAAGTCTGATCTACTTCCAGATGTAGAGATCATAGATGAAATATTTGATGATGGCAGGGAGGATAGTCAGCAAACAGGTACAACAAGTGAAACAAACATAAGCCAGAAAGGGATACAAAAGCAGTTGAGCACTGAAGTATCTTCTTTCAGACCGCCCAAGACAGATACTGGAGACATAAAGAAAACCTTCATTGATATCAAAACAAGGAATGAACCATTGAAAATGAAGGTCTACGATCAGTATATGAAGATGGCTCCTCACAATCAGCAAAGGTTGATGTCAGCATTTGATCTTTCACAAGGTAAAATGCAAATGAGCCACTTCAAAGCTAAGGTGCCAAAGCCAACTTCAGCAACAGATTACATCAGAACAAATATTGAAGTGTTAGCAAAGGATATCCATCCCTTGGATCAGATAGAGCTTCATAGGCAAACAGGGGAAATGGTTTATTCCACTCTCACCAACAAAGCCATGGCAACTTTAACACTACAAGATTCCTTGAATAATACTGCTGCAACATTGAAAATTGAAAGGGCCTCCTCACAGGCCAAGGACAATAGAATAAAGTCTCTAGAAGAGATCATTATTGGTTTGGGTCACAATCCCAAAGACACTAAAGGTATTGAGGCAATGATAAAAAAGAAAGAGGATGATATAGCTGCACTGAGAAAACAGTTGAAAATACCAGCCTCAAGGCACCCCCAGACACAGGAAGTAATAAAAGGAAATTCACAAGAAGAAATGATGGAGTTGCTCTTAAATTTGACAGAGCGACTAAATGAAACCGAGAAGGAGCTGGAAAAGGCATTGCAGGAACAGGAAATTCTCAAACAGGCTTCAGCAACAAGTACTACAGGACAACAGGAACAATCATCTCAGGTGAATATTTCTAATTTGAATTCTGATGATTTGATTAAACAGATGGAGAGTTTGCAGCTAAAGGTCACATAACTCCAAGAAGCAAAATTACAATTAACAAAATTGGAGGGAAAATGTGACACATCCAAAAAGACAGTTGCTGACAACCTCAGAGAAATAAAAAGGTTGGAAAAATTGGTTGAGGCTTTGCAAAAAGATCTTACACTGGAAAAGCCTCTGAATGAAATAAATGATATTCTTTGGGACAACATCATTAATTTAATAAGAGATATTTGGCCTTCCATTCAAGCTATTTTTGAGAAGAATGAGTTAGTCAAGATAGCCCAAGAGGAAATAAACAAAACTAGACATGAATTAAGAGGCAAGCCAGAGCTAGCCCAGCAGCTCATTCAGTTTTTGAATTCCAGAACAAAACAACAGCTAGCATTGCTAGGAATTGATGACAGAACAGGTGTAGTTTTGGAAGCAAAGAGAATTCTCACAAAGAGAACTTTCATGCAAAATCTAGAAAGAAAGTGTACTGATATTTTGGTCGACATCAACGTTTTCAGAGAAAAGTTTCAAGCTCTGCTCGACAGTGAAATGCCAAGTCCCATGCTCACAAAGGATCAAATAGTGGACTTGGAAACTTATGAGAAAAGAATCAAAGCTCATGCTAAACATACAGCTATAGGTTCTACTAGTGTAGGTTCTACTAGCTCATCAGAACCTGCAGTACCAACTGGGAAGAGTATTTATGAAAAAGTGAGGAATCTGTTTCATCTGGAGCATGAGTTAAAATATCTATTTCCAAACGAGCCCACTTTTTATAAACTTACTGAAGCCGATGAAACTTTAAGGAAGCTCAGAAGAACAATGATACCAGATGATCATTGGTGGAAGGAAATGCTGGAAATTTTGTAAAAAATGTTGTCAGGATAAAAGTTTATCTTTACTATTGAGTAAATGGTAAAAAACAGAAATGCAGATGAAAGAGTATCAGATGAAAGATTAAAGAGTATCCGTGAGAAGAAAAAGTATTCAACAAGTCAAAGGAATACGCAAAGGACAGCACAGAGCCCTATTTTGAGCACTTATCCTTAGCACGTCCATGAAAAAAGGAACAACACATCAGCCGTTACTCATTATTCTATTTTCGAGACCATGTGTCTCTTGTTTGTTGTAAATATGCTTTAAGTCAGCCTAAATTATTGGCTAGGATAGAGTAAGATTGTTAGGATTATTTTTGTATAAATAAATCCCCAAAGAAAGCATTTGGGGTGGATTCTATTACTTTGCTGTAACATTGAGGTTTTCGGAATAAAAAGCTTTTGGACAAATTTACTTGTGGCTTACTGGATGACGTTTTGAAGCACTGGACTTGTTGCAGGATTCATGTGTTGGACTTCAGTTCAATAAGTTTTCCAACCCTTGTGTTTAAATTCTATATTAGTTTATGCTATCATCATATCCGTTTCTGAATAGTTTACATAAAGGATTGAAACAGAATTTGCTTAATTGTACTCTGTTTTCAAATGTGATTATTCTCGATGTTTTCTTCTAGATTAGTTATAAGCATGAATTCTTAACTGCTCATGTTTTGCTGATTCAATATTGTTGATTACTGTAACAAAGAATCCTTCATTGCTCTTTGCTTGTAATCATTTCTCTTCTTCCTCTTGAATATGGTGAAAGATTCTTAGTTGCCTTTCGTCCCTTCAAGACCATCCATCCACTTTAAATTTTAAGGATTGTTCTCTGTCTAGCTATCTTGCCTTGTAATACCATCTTGTGTTCAGAAAAGAAATCCAGTAAAGCCATCCTTAGACTCCATAGCCCAATGGACTGAAAGCCCTCAACCTTGCCCTTAGTTTGTGGATTCCACCATTTTCCCAAAACAAACTTTGCATCTATAACTAGCCTAAAATCATTCAAAAACAAAGATAAATCATAAAGAGAGAGCCCTCTCTGGATGCAGATTGGCTAGATTCTGTATCTAAAAGGTTGGTTTGTGGTTACCTCGGGTATACTTTCCTCTTACACAACTTCTAGGAAAACCTGAGTGATAACATAGTGGCGACCATACTGGGGACCTGAATCATTTTATCGATACTATTGTTTGATTTATAATCTACAGACAGAGTCTGAAAATCAGCCAGGAAGCCTTTGAAATTGCTTTTGCTATGCAATTGCAAAAGTAAATAAATGCTGTTTCAGTCTATCTCTGATTTAGCTTATAAGTTGAAATCTTAGTTTCAAGTTTTTCAATCAGATTCTCTAGTTTAAACAGATCTTTGAGGAAATCTTAATCACATATCATTATTTCTTAAAGAATTTGTAGAAGTTGTATTTATTTTTCAAATAAAACCCAAAATTCAAAAACACATATTCTAAGAAAACTGGCTTCAGAAAGGATTCGGCATACTAGGTCAAACCCTGACCCCAATCCACCACCAATTTTTTAAAATCCAAATCTGATCCCTAGGATTCTTAGAAGACAAGGAAGTCAAGAAAGTTCTGAAAGAGGAAGTCAGGAAAGTACAGGTAGTTCTAGACCACTTTCTAGATCTGCATCGTGTCCTGTGAAGATTATTTATATTGATGACATTCCTTTTGATGCACAATTTGAAACATCTTTGTTTGTAAATTTCTCTGAGACTGAATTATCTAGGTTAATTCCAGATCCTTTGTTCTTTGAAGAGTTGCAATATAGATTTGTTTCGCATCATCTTGACAGAGAATTTCATAACTCCATTCAATCTGAGCAAGCCTTTGAAGAAAGCTCAAACATTTCTGTAATAACCGAAGCATCTCCGAACTCAGCCACTTTTCAAACACCTGTCAGACCTCCATCTCCACCTGTCAGACCTCCATCTCCTCCTACTAGACCGGCTACTCTTGTTACTCCACTTTATCTTCCAATGGCCAATCGATATGCCCCTTTAATATTACCAGCCAACCCTCTAGCTTTACCACCAGACTACCAAAGTAAGATCACACCTTTTGACGGATCAGGTACCTACACAGCTCAACAACACACCAAAAGGATGACAGATTACTTTGAGTTTTATGAGATTGATACTGATGATATCCGTATGAGAATTTTTGTACAAAGTCTTACCGGAGAAGTTAGAACTTGGTTTAGGGCTCTCACCCCGAACAGTATTGCTGACCTAGAAGCTTTGTATAGGGCATTTTTGAACAGATGGGAGAAAAAGAAATATCCTCTCCAGATCCTATCAGAATTTGAAAAATTAAGAAGAAGACCAAATGAAACCGTACCAGATTACATCATAAGATTTAATGAATCGTATCATGCAGTTCCTCTGAATCTAAGACCCCCACCTAATAACGTGTTGGTCAAATTTCCAGACGGTTTTGACTCTGAAATAGCTTATTCTCTTAGGGAAAGAGCTCCACAAACACTAGAGGAAATGCAGAGCATAATGGTGAGCGTAGAAGCAAATCTGATAGAAAAACGAGCCAGAGAAAGGGCAGAGAGAAGAATGCCTATGAAGGAAGAACCTTCAGCTTTTGAAAAGAAGCTGGATGTAATCATTAAAGGTATGGAAAGATTAGGTGATAGAGTGGAAACCATTGAAAGAAAGTCCGCTACTGATAACCAGAATGTTGCAAGAAACCCAAACTTTAGGAGGAATCTGAACCAAAATATTGGAAAGAATGTCCCTGATCAAAACATTAGACCACCTTTCCAAGAAAACTTTGTTGAAGGTTCGACCTCAGAAGGACCTACAGAAGATGTAGAAATAAACAATGTCAATGTGGACAAAGATGAATCAGAAATCTTCCTATCTCAGGATGATCAAGAGAATCATATCCTTGAAACATTCCACACTCATTCAGGTGAGACTTTTGATTTCAAAGAAGGCTATGACACAACAATCTACGAGGTTCATAAGCAGTACAACTTGAGAAGTAGACGGATAGATGTACCAGAGAAAAATAAACAGAAAACCACAAAACAAAATGTCAAAGGAAAACAAAACATTCCCCCTGTACAAAATACTTCCCCTGTACAAAACATTCCCCAAATAAAAATTTTGCCTAGGATAACTCCTCGTTTTTCAAATCCAATAATTGAAGATGTCTCTGACAACCAACCAATTGACAAACAGCAATCCAATACATCTCCTCAAGTAGGAACTATAGAAGAAACAGTAGAAGTTAGTCCTGAAACATCTTCAAAGCAAAACTTCATTCATGAAAAAGAGAAAAACATTGAAGATCCAGTAAACAGAGAAAATCCAACTGTGCAAAACACTAAAGCTCAAACAGAAAAACCCTTTAATCTAGAAGCCGAAATAGGCAAACTCAAGATAGCTGTTCCTTTATCAGAATTGGCTAAACATGATGTCTATAGGAATCAGATTTCCAAGTCTTTAAACATTAACATTACTGGATTGGATGATTCAGTAAATATTCTTGATGATCAACCCAAACTTCTTTTTGGCCCCGAGGTTAATGGCAAACCAGAAAGTGGGGGAACTCCTCCATTTTATGTAAGCCTGAATGTTCATGACAAGATACTCCATAATGCAATGCTTGATTCTGGAGCATCTCACAATTTGATGCCAAAAGCAGTAATGGAAAGATTGAATCTAGATATTACTAGACCATACAAAGATTTGTTTTCATTTGATTCCAGTCAGGTAAAATGTTTAGGTTTAATTAAAGATCTGTGTGTCACTTTGGTCCAATACCCTGCTAAGTCTGTGTTAATGGACATAGTAGTTGCTGATATTCCACCCAAATATGGTATGTTATTGTCTAGGTCTTGGGGTGCTAAACTTGGAGGATCTATTCAATTAGACATGTCTTATGCAACTATTTCAATTTTTGGTCAGCCTAAAAGATTATATAGAGAAACTTTGATGAAGTACTTAGTGAGTAGCCATGAGAAGCCTGAAAACTTCCCTGTTTATTCTGTACATTCCGACATGGATTCTTTTATTTTATACAATGCTGAGTCAGATCTTCCTACTGAAATAGGAGCTCCTGAAAAGGAAATCATAAACAAAACCACTGTCAAAATTGAAGAAATATCTGAAAACAAAGAAACACCAGATGACCAAGAAAAACCTGAAACAACTAAACAACTAGCTCTTGTCAGAAAATATATTAAAACAATTGATGAAGATTACGAACATGAAATTCTATGGCATTTAGAGTTTGATGGCTCAGTAAACAGACTAGGTGCAGGAGCCGGAATTTGGTTACACAATGTAGAGAACAATCATGCAGAGGGTCATGCTTATAGGTTAAATTTCAAATGCACTAACAACATGGCAGAGTATGAAGCTCTTTTATTGGTGCTTAAACATGTCAAGAAGTTAGGAGGCATTAGGGTATCAATCATAGGCGACTCTGAATTAATCATCCAACAGATTAAAGGAGAATGTGCAACAAAAGACATGAGATTGAAACAATACCGAGAGACAGTTGTGGAGATTCTCAACACATTTCTACAAGCCCAACTTGCCAAGATTCCCAGGAAACAAAACTTGCATGCTCACAGTTTAGCAATGTTTGCTAGTACATGTAAGTTGCCTTTTGATCCTAATCATCAGTTTTCAGCTGAGATAAGACACAGGCCTGCAATACCCGACAATGTTTTGAATTGGAAAGTATTTGTGAATAACCATCAAATCAATAGTTTTTTGACACTTCAGAATGAGTTTTCTAACTGTAATATAGATGAAGACATGACTGCTGATAAATTTGATCAAGAAAAAGAACCAAAAATGGAAATTTCAAGAGAAAATGCAATTCATATGCTGCATCCAACCACATTCACTGAAAAAGACATGCAAAATTTGAAACACATGGAATTTGATGAGATCATAGATGAAACATAAATCATCAATTTAAAAGATAATCAATTACCCAAAGGATTAACACCTTTGGAAGATCTATTCGACTCAAATGATATTCCATTCAGACCTAAAATGGAACCTGTTAAAGCCGATATGGAGGAATGCAACTTAGGAACACCAGAACATCCAAAAATTGTTAAGTTGTCTAAATCTCTTCCAAAATATCAAAAGGTGAAATATGTTGAACTATTAAAAGAATTCCAGGATGTCTTTGCTTGGAGTTATGAAGACCTCAAATCTTATGATACATCCATCATTCAACATACTATACCTTTGAAACCAGACCAGAAACCTTTTAAACAAAAGCTTAGGAGAATTAATCCTGTTTTATTACCCTCAATTGAAAGGGAAATCAAAAGAATGTTTGAAGCAGGGATTATATCTCCTATCAGATTTTCAGAATGGGTTTCTAACCTAGTACCAACCAGAAAGAAGACAGGAGAAATCAGACTGTGTGTTGATTTAAGGAATTTGAATAAAGTTTCTTTAAAAGACAACTATCCTCTACCTAAAATGGATCACATTCTGCAAAGGGTAGTGGGATCTTCGAGAATATCACTACTGGATGGATTTTCAGGGTACAACCAAATTCTGGTTCATCCTGATGATCAGGATAAAACAACATTTACCACACCATGGGGTACGTTTAAATATGTCAAAATGCCATTTGGACTCAAGAATGCAGGAGCTACCTTTCAAAGAGCGATGGACATTGCTTTTGCTAAAGAGATACATGATTTTCTCGTTATTTACTTAGATGATTTGACCGTTTTCTCTAAAACAGATCAAGAACATTTAGGTCACCTAAGGCAAGTATTCATAAAGTGCAGAAAATATGGAATTTCTTTAAACCCTAAAAAGTCATTGTTTGGTTTGGAAGAAGGAAAGCTTTTAGGACATATCATTTCTAAAGATGGCATTAGGATTGATCCAGAAAGAATTCAAGCAATTTTGCAAATACCCCACCCCAGAAACATAAAAGAATTGCAAGCATTTATAGGAAAAATCAACTTTTTGAGAAGATTTATTTCTAGTCTAGCAGAGTTACTTAGATTACTGACTAACATGTTGAGGAAAGATTCAAGCATTGACTGGACTGTAGAAGCCAAGCAATCATTCGAGGAAATTAAAATGGCTTTAACAAGGACACCAGTTCTGACCAGTCCTAAATTTGATAGAGACTTTAATATTTTTTCATTTGCTTCTGAACATACTGTTGCAGCTGTTTTACTTCAAAAAGATGACCAAGGGTGTGAAAAGCCAATAGCATTTTTTAGTAAAGCACCGAGGGATGCACCTCTAAAGTACAATATTATGGAAAAACAGGCTTTTGCATTGGTAAAAGCAATCAAAGATTTTAGAGTTTACATATTATATTCTCATGTGATAGCATATGTGCCCAATGCAGTAGTTAAAGATATTTTGACTCAAGATGGCATTGAAGGTAAACGAGGTAAGTTGATAGCTACCATTTTGGAATATGATATTGAAATCAAGCCAACCAAACTGATAAAAGGCCAAGGCTTAGCACAACTCATGACAGAAACCAATTGCCAAGCCTTAGATATCAATGAACTGGATAACGATCAGGAGATGGCGACTCCTCAGATCAATCAAGCTTTTTTAGATTCACCCTGGTATTCTGATATAATTCATGTTTTATTAAACCTGCAAGCTCCTCCAGGGTTGTCCAGAACTAAGCAAAGATTTTTAAAGATGACATCTTTGAAATATTGTATTTTAGATAGCACTTTATTTTGGAAGAATCATGAAGGAATTTTATTGAATTGTCTCTTAAAATATGAAGCTGATAAAGTGCTTAATGAATTTCATGCAGGGGATTGTGGAGGACATCTCTACTGGAAATCTACTGCAGACAAAATCTTAAGGGCTGGTTTTTACTGGCCAACATTATTTTCTGATGTAAAGAAATTTGTAACAAGCCGTCACAAATGTCAGATATTTGAGGGTAAAAGAAAGTTGTTACCTCTGCCTTTAAAACCAGTTTCCACAGAAAGACCCTTTCAACAATGGGGTTTAGATTTTATTGGAGAGATTCACCCCCCTTCTTCAGGACAACATAGATGGATTTTAACTGCTACATACTATTTCACCAAATGGATTGAAGCCATCCCATGTAGACAGTCCAATGATTCTGTAATCATAGGGTTTCTTGAAACCAACATACTTTCAAGATTCGGATGTCCAGAAAAGATTATAACAGACAACGCTGCTGCATTTAAATCAAAGAAAATGATAAATTTCTGCCATAAATATCATATTACTTTAGGCCATTCAACAGCCTATTACCCCCAAGGTAATGGACTAGCATAATCCTCCAATAAGAGTTTGATCAATATCATTAAGAAATTGTTGGAGGAGAATAAAAAGAACTGGCATAAGAAACTGACCTATGCATTATGGGCAGACAGACTTACAACCAAGAAATCCATTGGGACTAGTCCTTATGAGTTAGTTTATGGCCTGGAGGCAAGATTCCCATCATCGTTAGGAATCCCTGTGATGAAATTACTTCAAGAGGCTCAAGTGGAGCCAAATGACATTCAAAGAAGAATTAATCAGACAATCCACCTACAACAAACCAGAGAAGAGGTATACCAAAGATCACAAGTCTTACAGGAAAAACTAAAGAAAATGTTTGATAAAAGGACTAAAGCAGAGGATTTTCAATTAGGAGACAAGGTCCTAAGATGGGATTCTAGAAGAGAAGAAAAAGGGAAACATGGGAAGTTTGATTTCTTGTGGAAAGGACCTTATATCATTCATGCCTTGCAGGGAAACAATACTTATTTTTTGAAGGACTTGGACAATTCAGAAGTTGAAGAAGGACCAGTCAATGGTCGAATGCTTAAGCATTATTTTGATCCAATTTACTAGAATGTTTAAATGTTCCTAACTTGTACATAATATATTGTTTGCTTGTTTTATTTTTGTTACTGCAGTTTGGATTGGATGGTGACTTCTTGGAATTGAAGCCCGAAGTGAAGGCCCTAAGTTCCAAAAAAGTTTTACTATCATATGTAAATAAAGCTACCATAAGAAGGAAAATTCCTTACTTTCAGTTTGAAGACATTCTGAGGCATCTGATCTACTGTTCTTGACTTTCCACAAGGAAAAGCCATCCCCAAGTGGAGCCAGGGTTAGCCTCCTATATCAATAGGTTTCATCTTTCATGATTGTCTTGATGGAAGTGTGGAATATGTTCAAACCTTCTTACTTGAGCAAAGGTGTTCCATATTCTTAAAAAACCAAAAAATCAAAAAATTTAAAAAATGTAAAGAGGGTATACCCTAAAAGAAAGATCAAAGGGTAAAAAGAATAAAATGGTCAAAAAAGAGAAAGAAATGAACCCCAAGCAAAAAATAGACCAAGTAAAGTGTGCAAATCCAAATGCCACTAATTTTTACTCTGTTGTAATAAATCAATTGTGTGCAGCTTGTGAAACTTTTGCCACAATTCATGAATAAGTCAAACTGTTTAAACTTGGCTTAGTCATATTTCAATTTCATGTTATAGATTAGAGAATAAATATCTAGCCAAACAGTTTAATCTTGGCAGATAAGTAGATAGGTAGAGTAAATAAAAGGTGCTCAACAGCTTAATCTGAGCCCTTGGATGTAATAAGGGTAGAAATAGATAGATTCATCATGTAAAAAGAAAAGATTGAAAAGGGTTTGCAAGTCTAAATGCACCCTAATAAAGAAGACAACATGGTAGTGTTAAGTAGATAGGGTAGGTAGATGTTGCTGCAAAGTGTTATCTGATGAATGGTGCTGCTACATGTTGGTTAATCATTTACTTTCATCACAACTACTAAAGCAGGAAATACACTGGAAAATCACAACAAGCAAAGTCAAATTCATTAACCTCCCTCATCATTTTCCCCCTCAAGAGTTTTACTAATTTCCCCAAAAGTACTAAGGTAATTTGAGATCAAAGGGGCTCAAGGCATTTCCTTGACTTCTGGAGGGACCGGACCCTCGGCCTAATGATCAAAAAAGACCTAAGCACTTCAAATAATTCATCATTGTTATCTTCCACCTTTAACTTTTCCTAAGTAAAATCCTATTTTACTTAGGAAACTGATGCAACATTCCATAAAATTCCTCAAAACAACTTGTTATTCTAAGTTTAAGTGTTGAAGATAAAATGTGCAATTTACTTCATAAGTTTCACTTTCTTAGATGTACAAAGGTGTATTGATTTTCCTTCTCCTTTTTTCATATTAACACCTAACTCTATTATATTAAATCCCTAGTGAAATCCCTTTTCCTATGCATATAACTCCCTTTTCTAAATAAATATCCCCAAAACCCTCTTATTATAATGTTTTACCAGGGTATATATAGTCCCGCACATTTAAAATAAATATCCCACTTTATAAAGCCCTTTGGTAAAACTATAACCTTATATATACATTCCGCCCCTATGATGAATTAATTATATTAATTTATTCATCGTATAATAAAATATATATAGAAAAGCGTTAGACACTTAACATATGTGTTTAACACCAAAAACAAGAATAAACTACGACGGAATCCTGCGCCACCATACTCAGCATTCCACGTGGCATTCCACATGGCCAAACCCCGCCGCAATTCATTTTATAAATTCACGGGGTTAATTAGTCATTTGGACTAATTAACAACCATTCCCGCCTATTAACTTCTCCCCGGGGTGATTAGATTACACGTCAAAACTTGTTTAAACCCCGATGGGCCCGCTTTTGAAACCGCACAAGTTTCCCTTTCCTCCAGCCGTCAGATCATTCCTCCGTTGATCAACGGTCCCGATCAATCCTGCTGCCCATCCCGTATGAGTTATTTAGCCAGCGGGGAGTGGGCGGTTTTGACTATTCAGCATTCCACGTGGCAAGCATCCTGTGGAATCGCTGCCATTGCGATTTTTACCGCCTTCCTCCATAAGCGGTGCGGGCTTACCGCTTACCGCCTACCACATACCGCCGGCCCCACTCCCTTACGTCACCCCGTACGTCGAATGACGTCATCACCTCGAAAACGATAAAAACCCTTTTGACTTGTTTTTAAGCCATTTTTCGCGTTTTTTTTCAGTTATTTTGGTTTTCGAAAGAGACTAAGCTCCTGCTGCAAATTTCAAAATTCACTGCAAATACACCAAATTACTCAGAAATTCCGCTGCGCCCGTGTTGAAGAACGTTCCTGCCATTGTCCATTACCTGTTGAAGAACCAGTTTCCATTAAAAAACAGGTATTTATCATTCCGCACCCCGACCGCAAGTTAAGCTTGGTTTCTTGTGTTTTTCTCTGAAAAAGTGGTTAAAAATCCTCTCTGAGTCCTCATTGAAGAGTTGAAACCTGTAAATTTGCTTCCCAAACCTGCAATTTGTTCCAATTTCCTCTTTTGTCAGATATCCCGTCCGGTCTGCAAGAAAAACTGAAACCTTCATTTTGAATCCACAAGAACCAAAATGGAGGCCCCAACTGCTCTAAATGTCACTCCTTTGAATGCTTCTCACCGAGATTTAGACTACTTGCCTCTCATAGATGAAGATTTCCAAATAAAAGACCTGCATTTCGATGAAAGTCCCCGTTTGAGTTTCTGTCGCTGCAGAGACGAATACTCAAAAGGGCAAGATCTTATAGGGTTGTGGGAATCCAATCTCCCAAGGTATTTCATTCCTACAGTTCACGTTTTCCCTGAAATCATTCATTATTGTCATGCAAATTATGATCCCACACAAAGAGCCGTATTAGCTCCTGATCA